>JAHWFO010028073.1:283700-319207 GCA_023313115.1 Rhysida immarginata | reverse complement strand
TTTTCTGACGTCGTGTTTGTACTATGACGTCGTGTTTCCACTATGACATTGCCTCTACGACGTAGTGTTTCCACTATGACGTCGCCTCTAATATGTTGTGTTTCCACTATGACATCGCCTCTACTAGGACATTGCTTGTAAGACGGTGTGTTTCCACTATGACCTTGCCTCTACAACATTGTGGTCCACTATGATGTCGCCTCTACGACATCGTGTTTTCACTTTGACCTTGCCTCTACGACGTCATGTTTCCACTATGACGTCGCCTCTATGACGCCGTGTTTTCACTATGTTGTCGCCTCTATGACGTTGTGTTTCCACTATGACGTCACTTTTATGGTTGCACACTTTGGACACTGATGATGGCATTTATCGCGCACGTGCTAAGACACCAAACGACATCGCGTTATCTTGCTCGAATTTGCGTACGTTGTTCCACTGCGCCAGGCGTCCACCTACATTCGACTAATGCGTACGCAGGGATATAGGTAAGAAACTTATGATACACAACGATTAGCTTTGTAGATTCTTAAACTGGACTCGGGTATAATGTGAATGGGTCCACGTGTCAAAACTTCGTGGTTCGTTCCAAGGTTGCGATCTAAAATCGGTCTCAAATAAGGACTCTCACAGTAATCCTCCACATTATCACACTGCAACGAAACAACAACGAATAAAACACATACTCAAATCGCGGAGCTCTTTCGCTGTAGTCATCATACAAACGGGATAAGTGTACTTTCATTTTTACCTGTTTGAGGCTCCCAGGCGTGTGCTCGGGATTGATCGTGCAGACGCCGAGCATGCAGTGAAGGTAAAGCCCGCCGAACTTTTGGTATTCAGAGTTGACTTGGAAGCTGAAGTGGTTCTACTGGCGCACGTTAGCGAGAGTCAAATCGTCAATCATCGGGCCGACTTTGGGATTATGCGATGCGATTCTCTCCATTTGAATGCTCACGTCTCTCAGACAAGTGTTGCAAACCAGAGGAATCCTTGATTCGTCCGTCGAATTGATCGAACCGGATAACCAGCATTCATCCGTCACGATGCGTAGATGAGGGCCTGTTCAAAGAAAATAAGACTAAAACAAAATCACGAGACATTGACAAAAGACAGCAATGGTTCAATGCGACGCTCATCTGCGTCGATTCTGCTTTCGACAAAGATGCGATCGTTTTCGATGATGTTGAGGAGGAAGTCGATGGATTTGATCGACGTGACTGTGTGGACTATTGATGTTGAAATTCACGCCTTTGTCTCCCTGCAATGACAAACGCATCAAAGAAACATCACGAACACGTGAAATGATTAAGAAACGACTGTTGAGGTGCCACGTCATTGAGAAGTGACAATTTAATTCTGTTTGAGTTTTACTTATGTGTTAAGATCATGGTAGCGGGAGCACTGCGGTAGATCTTTAATGCTTGCAATCTTGCACCATCAAACACACATCTTCAATGGTATTACTTAAGTGAACGAACCTATTTGCATTTGCACTGTACAGGAACAGCTGACTGTAGCTGTCGTGACAACAACTACAATGCCTCGCACACGTACCGTAAGCCAGTGCAACGACTTGCGGAGCTTGACAAAGGTCGAATTGATGGGACTATGGTCTCATCAGCATATCGCTGTGCAGATCGCTCGTCATGTTTCTGCGTTGCTCTATGTCATCGGCAGCGATCTACGGAAGGAATGCACTCATGCACAACTGTCGAATCGTACGGACGTTTTGATCAAACATACAGCATCATCCACTCGCAATTACCCTGCGTCTTTGTGGATGGAACACTGAACACCAATCAGTGGTACGTCCAATCTTCTTCCGTTCTTGCAACAGGAGGGTAACACGTCCTTCCAGCAGGATAAGTAACATCCACGCAACGTAGCTGCGGCACAACGTCGCTGGGAAGCACGATCTCAAGATTTGACGTTTTGATCTCAAGACGACATTCAGCATGTTTATGAGTCGAGGCGTGCATCAAAGCGTGCGGCGGTTATACGACCTACTCATGTGGTCTCAAGCTGCAACTTTGATTGCTTTCATGTTCGTGTGGCAATTCTCTGTGGCAATTCGCGAACTCTTCACATTATGCCATAGTGATGGTGTACAATGACTAGAACAATGAACAATATGTGCATCCATGTGCGCAAACTGTAAGGCGCTAACGATGGCTGGTCATGAGTGATGACGCGCTACCGTCGATGCATTAAGAGCACCAGAAAACCAGCACCCACGTCGACAAGCTTGCATCGCAAGAAACGACATGTGTTTGCGAAGCAACAAACATTGGACCCTAGACCAACGGAAAAAGAAGTGTTGCATCGTATCGACGGGCAGGCACCTGAAAACAAACTCTCTGAAACCGTTGTTTTCGCGACTACATGACTGTGCATATTTATCCATTGTTGCAAGAATCTTTGCGAACATCTGGATCGACACATCACAGCAGCAAGACAGTCCACCCAGCGAGACCATCCATGTTCATTGACGGCGCATGGACACAGACCTTTCCTGTTGCTACCTTCTAAGCACTCATCGCGTCAATGCGCAGGGCCAACAGAACTAAGTTGCAAACATGACTAACGAACTAGCGAAGAGATTCCAAGACATACCCGGTTGAGTAACAGTAATCCTGACGTCGATTACTTGCACTGGAACTCGAGAAGCTTAGGCTTAATCGTATGTTCGTCAATGTGCGTCGAACCGTACCCAGAACTTTTCTCGGCCGTGTGATCCTCGTCGTCGATCAAGAGATCAGCTTCCCTAATCATCGACGACACAAGCTCGCTACCGACTTTCCTCCCGGGACTGTGAAAGTTAATCTGCCCGAGAAAAAAAAAATGTTGTAAACAAACTCATAAACGACAAACGTCGTTGACGTATGACGAGAGCCTTACCACATTCTTATAAATGACTTTGTCGGCCACGTGCACGATTTCCATGTCGCAGCTTTTGAGAGGCGACGTGAAATAGTAGTGCGTGTTGTACTGAACCAAGCGGCAGAGAGGATCGTTGAGCGTCACGCCGTTGCCGTGATAGCCGAGGCCCTCTATGAAGCGCTTCGGAAACGAGACGTGGATGAACTTTGGAATGCAGTCGACTTGCATCGCATCCATGAGAAGAACGTGTGGAGACACATGAATGAGATCTAAAAAAAAACGAAGTTTAGCAGCACGAGAGGCAGTCATAAAGTCATTGGTGCCGCTGGGAAGAGCCGTAGTAAGTATCCCGCTTTGTGACGACTCCATCACGACCAGCACATTCCGCACAGGATATTTTGCGCATTGCGGTGGTGCTGCGATTTGGAAAACTGACCCGTCACAGCGAGTCACTGGTGCCATTGTGAAGCGACATCCCTGTGGAACAGATCAAGCTGTCCAAATGATGTTGCCATGACAACGCACCAGCATAATCCGCACACGAGATGATAAGTGTTGCATTGGCGCTGCGATTCGAAATTTTTCTTCCGCTTCAGGTCATCTTCGAGGCGGACCACTTCCTCAACATCCAAGCAACGTCTCTCAAGTGGCAGGGGATACAAAGCGGTGTTTGGTGCTGTACTGCTAAAGCCACTAGAGCGCCCATCAAGGTGCTATTAGCCATTGTAAGGATCTTGTGCTGTGACGAGCCACAAATTACGAAGGGAGCAGAAACGACAGTGTGTCGTATCACCACAGAACAGATCAAGGTGCCCGAACGGTCAGACTTCTGCGTAACAATGCGCCAGCGCGAGACCAGGCGTGTTGTGTTGGAGCTGTGGTTCGAACAACCAGCAAGTTTTCGGTGCAGCAGCATGGAAGACAAACCTTACAGCGGACCTCTCCTCCATCTGTGACGAGCCCCAAACTGCAAGCAAGTGGAGATGCTAGTCCTCTCAGACTGTTGAATCACCATGTTCAGACTTCTGCTCACGTGATTAGGCATGTTGTGGTGGAGCTGCGATTCGAAATACCGCGTTTCATTAGTCAAGGCGGACCAGTTCCTCAACAGCCAAACGGCGTACTGCCTTTTTGACCATCCCTCGTAAAACGAGTACGTTTATGATGAAGGGAACAGAAGTCGTGAGTAAAGAGTAATGTACGTAGTGTCTGAAAAGCCCCGCAGCTTTTGTTCAGTATGTCGTCGGTCTTGGTGCGTAGGTGGACAACGTCGCGACTCTTCAGATACGCCAAGAACGAAAAGCCCATTGGATTCAAATCTGGCAACCATCGAGCCGCTCACTCAACTGGTCCTCTGCGGTCATTCCAGGAGCCGCACAAATACATGTTCAGAGTCACGTTATTTGGAGGATGATTTTTCTGTGACCAACAGCGCTGATCTTACCTGTGGACTTAACTTTTCATGGAGGATCTTCCCATGAGCGTTGTGGGAGATGGAGCTTGACGTCTCATTGCTGCGACGTCACTTCGTGCAAAGACTTTTCAGAAACCTTGTACATGGTAGTAGAAGGCCAGCAGGTCGCCTAAGGTGTTCGAGTGGTTCACGGTTTCTGGCTGTGGATGTTAGTAAAGTGGAAGAGGGACAGTAGCAGTTTCTAGGTTATGGTCTTACTTACTGGTTGTTTCTATTGATTCTTAAGCTGTCTTCATGTCTGCCTTGACCTCAATAATCACATGAACTTTCCTATATAAGCACCACTTCCATTTCTCTTTTCATCACCATGAGCTTAGTCCCCGTGTGTGTTAAACACACTCTTTGCATCCACAAAACCTATACGTGCCAGTGCATCCACTGCTGGGATAACAACGCACAGTGCCCGTATTTTATAGGGGAAATCCCAATCGACGCAGCAGAGGAATTCACAAACGAGGACAACATTCACTCAATACCAATGGCCATGGATGGACCAACAAGAACGCAAAGAGGATTCACCATCAATAACCACGCAGCATGGCAATCATGTGTATATAGTGCCTCGCATGTACGTTTTAGAACTTGTTCCCCACGACTCGAGATTGAGCTTTACTCAGACCATATAAAAGAAATCCCCTTTATACGCACAACTACAAAATACAATGACACAGAACCATTCATACACATTAGCACCGGAAGCCTCAAACAATTAGACAGCCACAGTGCATTATTATTGACAACATTGGACACAACAATATATCTTTATCTCACAAACATAAGCAGCCAAGTAATCAAAAAACAATTCTTCACGGAGATGACAACCCTTCTATTACCTTACTATGCCCCCACAATTTTATGGATACAACAATTAAACGAACACTAAACAGCTAACAAATATTTAGCAACAAACATAGAGAAAGTTCAGGAAGCAGTGACGTTGAGCAATTGGACTCTCAATCAGCAGGGACGTTTAAAGAATCGCCAAATGTCATTCCTCTGGACGAAACGCACATTAACCATATTCTATCATTACCCAATAGACCGGGAAGATGCAACTTAACCTCGTTGGATGATTTAAATATCACCACCAACAATCCCGTTACAGCCACAAATAAAACGTTTAAAACTTTCATCGTCCACAACACAAATCTCACATACCCAACCGAAATCCCAATCACAGACGAAGCAGACCCTCATTCCTCTCATTTGACCACGGAGACTATCAACATATTATCTACATCTCAGCAATCGGAGGAGGAAACACAGCCTCAAGAACACGACAGCGAATCATTAACTTTCTTGGTGCAACAAGCGGAGGCGTTGCAGAGGCTATTGCCTCTACACAATATATCCAACATATCAGACACTTCCTTCTCTATTTACTCAATACTCATAACGGGGATACAATAGATATGGAACTCAAATCACACAGGAACTCAGCAGACTCGCAGAACTCATAAAGGACATATTAGCTAACCCACAACCCGTACGCAAACACAGCAATTGTTAAACATACACTGATCAGAAAAAACAACAAAAAGACGAAAGATTTGGAAGACACAAACGTTCTACAATAATTGAACTCATTGATTTCCTGATAGACAAACACAATATAAAAACAAAAGCACAATGGAACAATATAGTCGATTTACACACAAAACAACAATTATTGAGCTGAGCGAGCGAAGCTCGTTACTCCCGACTCATGCAAATCTTCGAGCGTTAACTACATTTGACTGAGACAAGATAATCGGATAAAATTTTGCACACTGCTAGGACATACTATACGGAAGGTCGAGTTTAAATTTTTTTTTCAAAATCTGCTACCATTGAGGAATAATCACTGTCAAAAGCTTCCCAATAATTCCCATTGAAACCCATTGTTAACGGATGTAAACAAACATTGCGCGCGCGAATAGAATTTTCCACATAGAAAAAGGGGAGAAGCTCTACGCATTTTTTTTCTCGAACATTCGATTTTTAAGGCCATTTTTTGAAGTTCTAAGCCGTTTTCAAAAATTAATACTATATTAATATTCCATTTTTCTAGGAGTACTATATTAAACTTTAATAACAAAATTAATACTCGCTTCTCGTTTTGGCGCCAAACATATCAGATTCTCGAATATTTCTTTTGTTTACACACAAACATGGAGAATTCAGAGTTTGATGTGACTACACTTGACAGTAGTGCAAATTCAGTTGCAATTCAACTAAGATCACAGCTTAGTAACAAAGGTGTTATGAAGCTTAAGCGCTGTGAGCGAAACAAATTCTACAATTTAGCTGAATCATTTGAATATGAAGAGAAACTTGGAATTTATGCTGCTGCACATGCAACTGCTGCATACAAAACTAATCGTCCCGAATTTGCAAAAGTTGTAGAGCAAAAGAAGCCAGAAGATCCAGAAAAAAGAGCAATCAGATTAGCGCAAGCAAAACAAGGTCGCATCAGGTTTGACAACGTAACTAAAACATTGGCTGAAGTTTTCCAAGACGTCCACAAAGAAGAGATTGAGAAGAAAAAAAAAAGGAAAAAGTTGAGGATAAAATTGATGAAGTTTGTGGAACAACAATAGAAGAAATTCAACTGGCAGTTTTTTTCGGAGATTTCGAATATGAGATATTTTCCATTGATTATCAAATTGTTGTTAACAAGCGTGTCAAAGTGTTGGAAAAACAGCGACCATGTGTGAAAAAGTGCGTTCCAGCAAGCAAAGATCAGTTGAAGTTTGTACCGTATAAGTTGACAAACGAACTCAAGCGAATGTCTTTCAAAAAGAAAGTAAATTGATTTATAAATTTAATAAACTTCCGAGCTAAGCTCGCCTCCGGCAACCTATTGCGTCCTAGTTAAAAGAATTTGAATTGAATGAAAAAAGCTATGTTGCACGATTACTCCGCTTCAGGAACCAACAATACATGATGTTATTTTGTGTACATGTCTGGCAGATGTGAAGCTTTGTGGCAAGCATTAATTTCATCAGCCATTATTTCAATCAAAATAACAACCATGCAATCGCATTTTAACAAATTGATACAAAAACGATTATTAAAAAAAGCAATAAACAAAAGTTTTACATGAAAGACAAGCAAACACAGCAATGGTTAGAACAATTTTTTCACGAAAACAATATAGCTATAGCAGAATTCTTTGCATGGCTTGAAATCATGAAAACAAAACAATTTAGAAAAATTACTACGTTCATTTTACAAGGAGATACAAACGCTGGCAAGAGTCTACTCATACAAACCATAATAGAACCTTTACAACCTGAATTAGTCCCCAGAGAACGAGACAATAGCTCGTTCCACCTAGATCAATTACCAGATGCAGCAATAGTTTTATTTGAAGAACCAATTTTAACTCCTATAAACGTAGAAATATGGAAATTAATACTAGAAGGAAAACCTATCAAAACAGACATAAAACATAGCGACAAAGAATCCATAGAAAGAATTCCCATTTTCATAACAACAGCAAGACCCAAAACCAACAACATAGACGACAAAGAAACGGAACAAATACATCAGAGAGTCAAAATTAGAAAATTTAAAAAAAAAACATACAACAAAGACAAGAGGACTACACGCCGCCACTGACATTCACACCAGATTACATACAAAAACCTCCCTATTTTATTACGCCGCACGAGTTAGCTTTATTACATCACCTACATTTCGAACAAATAACACACAAAATAAGACAACTTCGCAAAACTCACACAAGAGACATAAACGGATATGACGACACCAAACGCAAACAGTTAAAAATACGCACACAAGCAAATGTACTTAAAACGGCATGGCAACAGTACACGAAGCAGGACCAGTCATAAAGCGCCCTAGACTATTTGCCATCAAAAATATTCTAGCGATGACAAGCACATCAGAAGAACAACATCATATGGACCCTCCATATACCCAATCACTCATTTCAATGTTTGGAATCAGGGACACGTGACATTCACATGCACTATAAAAACACAAAAATGGTATACGCTCAATTTCAATGACGACCAAGCGCCCTACATACTACTGTACGTGCATTGGTCCTTCTGGGCGGGAGAACACGAGGAAACCGCATACAAAACAGAAAACTACAAAAATTACAAAGCAATCAACGCAATATCCTGGGGCATAAGACCTGTACAAGCGAGACTAACACTCGACTCATCCAAACAGGGCAAAACAACACGGAGACATGGGACTTCGAAACCAGTCAAAACCTCGTCGTCGGAAGAGGAACAACACAAGGACATGTCCTCATCGTTGAAAAAAACGCAGACAAGGGACCTTTCACCAAACACGAGAAAACAACAATAGACCACATAACCAAATACGAAATACCTGATAAACATCGATGGGACTATACGATAGATTTTCCGAATGAACATTCCAACGCATATCAACCGTACCTGACTGACGACAAGGCATACACACGATGCATACCTGGACCAACCAACTACACCATGCGACAACGCAGAGCAGGAGAACAATCGAATACAAGTAGCAATTCGACTTTACAATCTACAATAGTGCAAAAAGTGGACAAAAACAAGTGCTTCACAATAAATAACCACAACATACATCTCTCCATCTACCCGGCTCTCATGATCGGACACCTAAACATACCGGATGAAACCAAGACAATGAAATTCAAATACAGAGTTCGTCTCATCACGGAAATGGACATTCAATTTTGTATAAAACCTGATATTTATGATCAATATGAACAAATAGGCTTAGAACGATTTGTAATTGAACATAGAAAAGCTGCTTTAAATGCAGACAAAACACATATCACAACTGTATTTTTTCCTTATAAGATTTAATAAAAACATGTAAAAAAACAACAAAAACTTATATTTCATTTGTTTCCTTATAAGATTTAATAAAAAAACATGAAAACAGAAACAATAACTTTTATTTTACCTTAAAATTTTTATTTCATTTCAAAAACAACAAACAAAAGAAAACAAAAACAATAAACAACAAAAGGAAAGAAAAGAAAAGAAAGATCATTTTCATACTCTCTGGTCATAGGTGAAAAAAAAATATTATGCCTGAAGTTATGAAAAAGATATTAACTACCACAACCAACAACCGCATGAAAATGTTCTTAACTACCACAACCAACAACCACATGTGAAAAACTCCTACTGTCCGTCGTCCACTATGTTCGTGACCGAGTTAAAGCAGTCCAAAGGTCATATTTCCCGCCAATCAATCAAACCATTGCGCCTCAGGCGCCTCCTGCTGTATTTTCTAATAGAAAATGCAAAACTGTTAGTTTTGCACAGCATTTGGACGCCAGTAAGCTTTGACGAACGGATCGATCACAATTTCGCTTTGAAAAAGTCCTTCAAACTTGGCATGTTGGGCAAAGCCGAGCGACTCTGTTGCTGCATCCAACCTGTCTGGCATCGAAGTTTCGTCTCCGTAAGCAACTGATGCGTCGGCGAAGTCGTCGAGGTGTGAGTGATTCCCGTGACTGATTTTGATGATTGGATTCGGTTAGCAATAGAAAAGATCACGCAGGAGTGACGGGGGTTTGCTGCCGCACACAAAGAGAAACTCTGTGCTACTACGAGTAATGGATGTGAGCTCTCCGTTCAAAGCGCTCGTGCTGAGCCAAGTAGTTGAAGCGCTTTCTTGAGTTTAGCATGAGCACTTGAAGTGCTGCGTTGAGCTTAGAATGAGCAGTTTGAACTGCAGGTTGCCACCAGGTTTTGAGGAGGCGACTCGGGAAACAGGTCCCGGATCTGCATGGACTGTGATCATCTGTGTGGTCCGGGGTTGCAAACGGACTGTGATTGCGTCTGCCAGCTCGTTGCTGGGGATGCCCGGAAATGACCATTCAGGAATCAACTCTTGCAGTTGACACTCTTACCTACAAGAGTCACCCAGCATAGCTAGGGATATAAGTTAGGCCCTAGATTCATGAGCCTATCACGACCTGTTAACAGCAGCATGTGGTCTGATGTCTACTGCATCACGAACGGACCTCAGGTCGAGGAATATACATAGTCTGCACAGTTAAGTGATATCTTCAAAACCCAACAATCCTTTGTAAACACTTTGGGTGTATCTGATAAGTTCGGTCAAAGTCTGCCACAAAGCTCATTTTGGAGACACCAGTGACTGACTCGAAATTTTGACTAGGTCCGATCGACGATTATTCATTTTAAATTTTCTTTTGATTCTGACGACCCTCGATTCATAAAATAAAGACTGGTCGCGATGAGCGTTTTCATAACGCGACTGGTTGCGCTAATCGCAACTGAAATCCAACGCTGGTCGTAATTATCATGACTGGAGTGCAACACAGATTCATAAAGTAACGATCAGTCGCGATGAGCGTTTTCATAACGCAACTGGTCGCGCTAATCGCGATCGGAATCCAAACACCAGTCGGACTTTTTAGACAAACCCTTAATTGACAGGCTGTTAGCAATGAGCTTCGCCAGTCGAGCGTTTTTAGCTTCAAACCCCAACACTCTTCTGTGAGCACCCCCTTGTATCTCATAGAAAAAAACATCAACTTGTAACATCAACTTACTGGGCCATCTCCGCCCAAAACTTCAAATTTCTTGACGCCCTCGACCTCCAAGTACGAAAGCAACGATCCTAAATTCTTACCAGCACAGAAAATGAGATCGTCCGAATTCTCGGGGAGTTCCTCCGTTTTCATTTGAACGAGATGATTCGTCGGATAGTAATCCGTTTCGACAGGACCCTCAGTCTAAAAACAGGAAACGACAACAATTCATGACATGAGAAAAGCACTCAGCGTCGCAGAATTGAATCAAATCCCAGTGCGCTTTTCTTTTTTTGCCCATAGATGGCGTTGTGGTATTCCCAGTCGCACATGCTTACTTAACGCATTCACATAAATTCATTTCAGAAAAGTGATGCTCAGTTTCTTTTTCGACGAAGAAGGACCTCTACTCATCGACTGGCTACGACAGTTAATACAGAGCAGTGTCGCAACACGTTGCTGAGGCTCAAACAGACCGTCAAGACGAGCTCTCAAACGAAATAGTGCGTTTCTAGAACATTGAGCTTTGCGCTCAAGGACAATAATCATTGAGCTCCTTGAAAAATTTTGATGGGAGGTCTTGCAACATCCTCCTTACGCATTGAGCCTCTTAAAAAAATCTGCGAAAGGTCAGAGGTTCACCTGTGACAAGAAAGACCAGGATCCGTCAATGACCCAAGAGTTTCTATGTTAAAATCAATTTCAGTGGCGAGCAGCGTGCTCATTAGCAACGAGATTTGTGGTAGGAGGTCTAAGCTAAGAAATGCATCGGGCGGCAGTCGATTTCGAGCTCTGACTCAGCGACGATGATGCGTGACCCAAAACTTGTTTTTGAATTTAAGTGACGACAGAAAACGTTGAAAACTGAGCGATCGCTGTAGCAAACGATCTCTAGAGCGAAAGTTGAAAGATGACGACGCCCTGTCAAGAGCTCGAGCTTTCTGGTGGTTCAGTAACTTTGAGAACGAATGCGAGACCATTCTTGAATTCACTGAACCACCAGAAAACCCAAGCTCTCGACAGGGCGTCATCCTCTTTGTACAAGGACGGGTGTCGCAGAAGCGGTTTTGCCCTGGTCAAAGCAAAATTTAATCGCTTTGCGCTGCTCCAGCGAACGCTCCATCTTTGACGTTTTACTGCCGTGACAAAACGAGTTTAGCGCTACGCTTGATACTCACTTCATTAAAGCTCCGACGCGACTGCTGCCTGGTGCGTTGCTTAGCTTAGACTCGCCACCACAAATCCCGCCAACCAGAGGTGTAGCAAAATTGTAATTGGCCATGGTTGCCTGAGCTACACCCCTGAACGACCGCAAGAAAAAGTATACTTACAACAATCTTGAGAGCCCCACGTAGGATGGACGACTGGATCCTCCAAACGACAGAGTGGTCGACTTTAATGAAGAGAATCATGTTGTTCTCCTCGATTACGTTGGATCTTGCTCGTATCTCCAACGAAACTTCCAGACGAGGAATGGCGGATTCGTTTACAATGCCGTTTCCTTTGCTCTTGTCGTCTGAACACAAATGGATCACGTGCACTTCCCTAAAACAACAACAACATAATAAGATACATGAAGAAATACCGCACATACAATGCTCTGCAATTTACCTGCCCCACCCTTTACGTCATGGGGCCAAGACGTGCACTCGTTTGTACAGGGTGTTGTAACGGAAAGCGGCATCACTAGGTCGTGGCACCAGCTCTAGCGGCGATGCATTGTTGCAGACGTAGGTGTAGGTGGCGAACATCAGCAGTAGGAGGCTGGTGAACTGCTGTGTCAGGTCATGGAGATTGCGCAGTGATCGTAAACGAAGTTACACCATGTCCTACACGCACTTCATTGGCGATATGTCTTAGAACCTTGCAGGCAGTTGATGTCATGCAAACGTGCCATGCTCATGTTTGCTGTTGATGGTGACTGAAGGTGCTCTAGCATCGCAATCGCTGACACTAGAGACCATGATCCCGGGTGTTGGTCCACGATGGCGATACCGGATGCATCGTTAATTGACATGTCCGCATCTGTCGTCGGTATCCAAACAAAAGCGGGATTCGTCAGCTCACTCGTTCACGACACCATTGCAGTCGTATCGCGCAGTGCTCAGGTGTCAAAAGAAAGCACGACAACGGACACCTGCAGACACTGTCGCGGTGTGTAACCAGCGTGCTTATGTCGCTATTGACACCGGAGCAGTACCAGGAATAGTGATGTTGTCGCACAGTTGCCGCAGGGGGATGGTTCTGTCCGCTAGCACTGTTCGCAGTATCCGCCAATAATCCGACCTCGTTCGACATCTCGTATGGGTGTTAACTGATGAGCCTATACCTGGACACCCTGTATTAACCCAAATGGTCAAGTCCCATGAGCATGCATCAATGTCATTGCAAAGCAGTATACATATGATAATCAAAAGCAATTTATGGTCGTGGGAAGGCATGTAGGTCGTCGATGAGGTAACCCGACCTGTATTCGACCAGGGGAATGCATGTATTTTGTCGTCCATGTTGCACTCATTTGGGGAATCGTTGGCTGAAAGGAAAGTAAGTCGTCGTTAAAAACGATAAATTTCAACTTAAAATGGCAAATCCTCTCACAAACTCAGACTTCCAAGAAAATGACTTTAGAATCTTTTACTTTGGCGTATGATGTCACGGTTTTGAAGCATCTCGTGACCCACGTAATCATTCGGCCGATCACCATTTCGAGTCGTTTAGAACCATGATTGGTAAGTTTTTGTTTTCGATGATGCTCGATCTTCTCATCATCTGCGAGTACAAAACAAAAATTCAATCAAAAAATCACGCTTCCACGTTTGCTACAGGAATTTCACTTATCGTTGCGTCTCGATAGGATCAAGCATCTGTGGTTGAACTACTTCGCATCAACGGAATTTATGCCTCGCTTAAGAATCAGCTAATACATCGTTCACACTGCGCATCAGGATCATGATCCAGAAGTAGATCGTGATCGAGAAGTGAAATGTAAAAGGAACGTCATTCGTTTGATTGTGGTTCGTTTGCGCGAATGATGATCCGCTCAACGACTATGTTCAAAAACGAGGCTCTGGAGTCTCGACCCAGACTTTTCAATATAGAAACGGAATCTCTCGAGTATCGCTTGCTAGGTGGTGCTGACCAATCACACTTCTCGACTGTCAATCATGTTCCGTCGAATCACGATTGAGCCGAATCATCATCCACGAATCTTGCATCGCAGTGTGGACGAGGTATAATACCTTGTTCACACTGCATATCTGGATTATGATCCAGACGTCAATCTTGATCGAGAAGTGTGAACGGAACGTCATTCGTCAGATTGCAATTTGGTGGCACGAATGATGATCTGTTGAAACGTCGTTCGCCTCGAATTACGTTCACTATATCCTCGACCCAAATTTTTCACTACAGCCTCGACACAGATGCCTTCAGCTGTGATTCGCTCAACGACGTTCCTGAAACGTCGTTGGCCTCGAATTACGTTCGAAAACGAGGTTCTGGAGTCTCGACCATGATTTTCATTTTTGAAACGGAATCCCTCGACTGTTGCTCGCTAGGTGGTGCTGACCAATCACCTTCTCGATTTCAATCATGATCTGTCGAATCACGATTGAGCCGAATCATCACCCACGAATCACGGATCGCAGTGTGGACGAGGTATAATACCTTGTTCACACTGCGTATCTGGATGATGATCCAGACGTCAATCGTGATCGAGAAGTGCAATGTGAACGGAACGTCATTCGTCAGATTGCGATTTGTTGGCGCGAATGATGATCAACTGAACGACCTTCATGAACCGTTGTTCGCTTCGAATTACATTCACTATAGCCTCGACCCAGATTTTTCACTATAGCCTCGACACAGATTCCTTCAGCAGTGATCTGCTCATCGAAGTCGTTGGCCTCGAATTACGTTCGAAAAAGAGACTTTAGAGTCTTAATCCTGATTTTTCATTTTAGAAACGGCGGAATCCCTGTCGACTGTCAATCATGATCCATCAAATGACGATTGAGCCGAATCATCACTCGCAAATTCATTACAGAACTATAAACCGCATTGGGAATATACGTCGACGTTGCATACGATTTCAATGCCATCATCGCACAGCGAAAGCGATCAGGCTCGACTTAAAAGTAATCAGATTCGAAGTTTAGCACATGACTACGAGAGCAGGAAAATTTTAGATGCCAATGACAAGGCTCACGCTCGATTGCAATTGGAGTGAATGTTTAGAAGCACCTTCACTCATGTTATATTGGCACTACGCTTTCATCACAGTTTCGTAGCAACTGGCTTCTGCGGGCATCAAATCTTGCCGTTAGCGAATGAAGAATAGACCTGAATGTGCTCCTACACTTAATAGTTACGTTTAGCCTTTCTCGAGCCTGAAAATTTTTCTCCCCAAACGTACATACGCTGGTTTTCTCGTCAGACCTACTGTCTCTCTTAAAGTGCCGCTTAAAGTTTATTGCGTTGCACCAAGCGAAATTAGGACTTAACCAGACGTCCATGGTTAGCCAAACTAAATGGCATTCCAAAACATAAATAGATTTTTAACCAATTGGATCACCCATTTTGATAAACTCAATGGATTAGCAGTTTGAATCAGACAGCTGTATCAGCCATTTTAATAAACTAAATGGATCAGAGGTGTGAAACAGACAACTGGATCAGGTAAGTGGATCAGCCAAATAGACCAGCAGTTTGAATCAAAACAATTGGATCAGCTATTACGGTAAGCTAAATGAATCAACCATTTGGATCAGCAAATTGAATCGGCCTACTGGATCAGCCATTACGATAAGCCAAATAGATCAGCCGTTTGAATTAGACAAGCTGTTTCAGCCATTTTGATAAACTAAATGGGTCAGGGGTTTGAATCAGATAAGTGGATCAGGTAAGTAGATCAGCCAAATGGACCAGCAGTTTGAATCAAGAAAACTGGATCAGCCATTACGATGAGCTAAATGAATCAACCATTTGCATTAGAAATTTTAATCGGCCTACTGGATCAGCTATTTGGATCAGCCATTACGATAAGCCAAATGGATCGACCAAATGGATCAGCTGTTTGAATCAGAGAAGCTGTTTCAGCCATTTTGATAAACTAAATGGATCACATGTTTGAATCAGACAACTGGATCATGTATGTGGATCAGCTATTTGAATCGGCCAAATGGACCAACTTACTAGATCAGCAGTTTGAATCAAGACAATTGGATCAACCATTACCATAAGCTAAATGAATCAACCATTTGGATCAGCCATTACGATAAGCCAAATGGATCAGCAGTTTGAATCAGACAAGCTGTTGCAGCCATTTTGATAAGCTGAATGGACCATTAACCATGTGGATCCGGAATATTGAATCAGCTAAACAGATCAACCGAACGGTCCAGCCATTTGGGGAGAAGCTAAATATCAAAGAGGTAATGAAAAACAATCAGCCATGTTGAGCGGAAGTTGTTGGAACAAAACGAACCAATTCTAGTCCTCGTTAGCTAAGTAGAGATGGTGCTACGTTTTCCAGTTAAAGCAATTAACCGATTGTTAAACTGGTTGCAAGAATGCTTACAAAATTAACAGAATAGAACGGCGATGATGATGACATACAAAAAGTGGTCACTCTTGTGATTAATATTTTTATAAAGAGCACAGGCAAAAAATGCATCTAAATATACGTATTCATTTGCAGCACTCACACGAATCTTTCTAAATGAAGTGCTCGCACTTCTGGGCCTATATCAAAATTACCATAAATGTCAGGAGAGAAAAATCTTTTAAGCATTCCAAGCTGTAATATAAAATTTGAATATTTCACTTTTATTTCTCTGCACATTCACATCATTTTGAGATATAAGCCTAAATTAATTAAGCCTTTAATTAGCTATTTTAACAATAGGCCTAACATTGATTATAGGGTTGCCACCTCTCCGGTTTTTGCCTTATTTTTCCAGTCTCAGGTTTCAAACAGCCAATCTCCGGTTTTGCAGCCGTAACTGTTGGACTCAAAAGTCACTTTGAAGGTTAGGTTAGGTTAGGTTAATAAATTATAACATGACCTGCATGGATTTTTATGAAAATATTAAACACCCAGAAGGTTGTCGGGAGAATTCAAAATATACGTTCAAATTTGTTAAAATGTGACATAATATATTTTGAATATGAATCCTGTAAATTACATGGTAAGCATTTACATATTTTTTATCATGTAATTTTACATACAATTTATATCATTAATCCGTTATGAGATCCGTGCATTGACGACTGGAACAATCACCTTCTTATTCATAATCTTTATTGTTATTTTTAATTGTAATTGGCCACTTAACCTTTACCATCTATCTATTTATATAAAGAAGGATGTTTGTGGGTCTGTGGGTCTGTTTGTCTGTATGTTTTTTATACAAATCTACAGTTTTATTCCGATCTTGATGAACTGCGAACCTTAAATTGCTTATGATCTGCAATTGACTGAGGCCGTAAAAAGATCGTGCCTCAGGAAAAGTTGGCAATCTGTGCTTTTCACTCTTTTTTGTGCACAGCTCTAGAAATATTGTGTGATTCATAATGATAGCGCTACAGAGGAATACGCCAAGTACTCTAAACAAAAAACATATATAATAATCTTTTTTTTTCATTTGTATGACACTACTGGTAAACACAAGTTTTCTAACATGGAAATTGCAAATCAGATTATCAATTTAATCAACAAAAACAAATTTGCCACTTGTAAACAGTAGCACCACCAATCCCCCTCTACCTAATGAGACCAACCAGTGGCACCTATTTTGCATACAAGATAGGAAATGATAATGAGAAACATGAAAACCAAATAATTTTTTCATTTCCGTGTGAAACAATTCATTTCCGCTACATCTTCCAATGGGTCGTGGTAAACAACTAAGACAGTTTGAAAGAGATATATACAAAGCTGGACATTCTCCCAGAGAAATTGGCAGGCGAATCAAGCGTTTCCGTAAAGTTGTCAGCAATTTCATTCATTTGGGACGAAAAAATCAACTGGGCGCTATCCTGCTCTTTCAACACGGCAAAAATGATTTGTCATAAAAGAGCTAGCGCACTCTCAATCTAGCACACGATCTGTTGCATCAAAATGATCCACAACTGTACGAACTAAGAAATCATATACATGGCTTGCATACAAAAAACTGAAAGTGGTGCCTGCACTGTAACCACGACGAGTGGCCTGGGCTCGTGAACACATGTCCTGGAGAACACAGTGGGACACAGTCATCTGGAGTGATAAGAAGAAGTTCAACCTAGATGGCCCGAATGGCTGGTCCTACTACTGGCATGATGTCAGAAGATAGGAGTCGCTGTTTTCAAAGCGTCAACAAGGGGGTGGATCTTTAATGGTATAGAGAAAGCTCTCGTAGCAAAACAACTTTTGCTTTCCCTTCTGGTAGAATGAAGGCTGTGGATTATCAGGAGTTGCTAGTAGCTCGTCTTCTGCCTGTTGCAGAAATCCTGGGTGGACCGTTCTTCATATATCAACAGGACAGCGCACCTATTCATACAGCAAAAACAAGTAGGGAATGGTTCCGGCAGAATGGAGTGTGTGTGTGTCGTGGATTAGCCACCACTTTCCCCAGACATTAACTCGATAGAAAACTTGTGAGAAATCCTGTCAAGAGCGGTCTACAATGATGGAAGGCAGTTTCAATCCATTGCAGAACTGAAGCAAACAATTTTGTTGTCTTGGGATGAAACTAACAGTCAACCGCTTCACAAATTTTTTGCAACAATGCCTACGAGAGTACGAGGGAAGTCACATTGGGTACTAGTAATATTTTGTTCCTTCAATTTCAATACCGGTGCTATCATTTTGACTCGGTTTACAAGTAGCAAATTTATGTTTTTGTTGATTAAGTTGATAATGTGATTTGCAATTTCCATATTAGAATACTTTTGTTTACCAGTAGTGTCATACAAATTAAAAAATATATAAAAGATTCTTATATATGTTTTATGTTTTGAGTATTTGGCGTATTCCTCTGTGGTGCTATTATTTTGAATCACACCTTATTACCGGGCTTTGCAAAAGTTCTGTTACACTCTTTACATCCCCCAAAAAATAGACTGTTCATGATTTGGATAATTCCATTTCGACAAAAGGATCAACTAATATATAGGAAATTACGTGTTAACCTCTGAGTGATCCTAATATCCACGACAAAAGCGATGGAAACGAAACGAGTAGAGAACGCTGCTCTCCTAAGCGTAGGCCACACGAAGTCCGAAATGGCCAAGCTCCTTAAAGTCAGCCGGATGACCATCCACAGAGTTGCGGACGGGCTCAAGAATGGGAGAGACCTTAAAGATAAACTTAGTTCAAGTAGACCTCAACTCGTCAACCGTTTGGCTGTAAGAAAAGCCTTCGAACAAGACCCGACGCTCAAAATGACTGCGCTCGCATAGAAAAAGAAAATTTCGGTGTCCACACTGTCCAGAGCGGTCAAAGAAGAAGGTGGAATAAGCGTATGGCTTCGGCTGACGGATCGGATACGGGAACAACGTTGGGAGGCTGTTGCCGTTTTCTAAACGACTTGAAGAGTCATGGCGAGAGAATTGCCATTTTCTCTGACAAAAAGACCATCACGGTCGATCCTGTCGTCAACAAGCAAAACGACTGCGTGGTAAGCTTCGGCCAGGACATCTCTAAGGTCCGCTACGTGTCTACAACCAAGCACCCGGCCTCTATGATGATGCTCGGAATCGGGGCGTCGAATGGCGATTAAATACCACCCATGATGTTTCCAAGTAGATACCGGCTAAGGGCGGCTGAATACAAGGACATGCTGGCCAGAAAAGTCCTTCCCTGGGTGAAGAAATGCGGACTACATCTTTCAACAGGACAGTGTCCCTGCCCACACGGTCAAAACTGTGCAAAACTCAATCTGGCTACATCTTCCTATTAGCCTCCGCAGTCGCCAGACCTCAATCCACTTGATTACAGCGGGCGGGCGCATTTCGAGTGGAAGGCCTGCAAGGTCCGTCACAGCAACGTCGACGAGCTGAAAACATCTGTCAACCGTGTGTGGACCAGAATGAGGAAGGACTACATTCGCAAAGTTTGCAAGGCTTTTCAGCCTCGTCTGGAGCGGGTTCTTGATGCACATGTTGGCTACGATGATTAAATGACTAATTACAATGTTATTCTACATAATGCCACAATAAAAACATGTCTAACTGCATTCTGAACATCGTCGTGTCCATTTTTTGAGGGTCTTCACGAGTGTAACAGAACTTTTGCAAAGCCCGGTATAAAAAAGTGGAAAAAGCATTTGGCTCGTGCAAGATATGGCAGATTGGACAGATCGAGCATGATCAAACGTTTTGGAAACTGGTCGTAGTAATGGTTTAGGTAATTTTAAGTTAGGTCTGTCAATTACAGCTTTGAGGGTAAAGGAAATCTATAAAAGGCTTTCTTAAAAGTTATTGAATATGGACAAATGGCCGACCATAGGCTGTTCTGTTTGATTTATTGAATTGATTCTGCATCTTCTTATTTCATATTGTTTTTTCATCTTTTGTTTATTATTTGGCCATATATTTACCGTACTTTCTCGTTTTGGTTAGTTTTTGTTTTATTACGAGGTGGGTTCAAAAGGTTCCTTCAAAATAGGCCCCTTGCGAAGCCATACAATGAATTTGGCTTGGAAGTGTTTTTTGTAAAATGAGTCGAGCACTTCTGCGATTCACACTGGATCTGCTCAATTGTATCAAAACAATGACCTTTCAAATGGATCTTCATTTTCGGAAAGAGGGCAGTGTCTGCAGAGCCAAATCTGCTAAGTAGCGTGGGTGTGAAAGCGAAATCGTGGCTGCTTTCGAATTTTTAATTCTCAAACTTAATATCCATGATAAAGTCAGACAATCTCTTATAAAGTCGAGAGCATAAGAATTGGCAAGACCCAAAACAAGTGTTTTAATATAAGGAAACGTGACATCCATGCAATAAGGTACCATTATGTACCGTCAATATTTGACAATAATGTGTGCTACAAAGCATAACTTAAGTTTGCATTTGTGGATGCACTGGCGTACAGTATTCAACGATAATGGCTTCCCGAAGAAATCGCGGGCCCACGTGGCTATGTCCGTAATCGCAGCATTCCCTCCTTGCTTGATTTTTCCCTCCTTGTTTTTGCAAGCACTCCTGCAATCTGCCATTGAAAAATGACTCCAACAGATCAAACTACATATTGTTCCACATTTTTTCTACCAGAAATTTCCAGTCATTGAAATCTGTTGAGCCAGGTTTGGCAAGAGTACATTTATTAAATCTGTGGATGGTGAACGGCCAACTGTGCAATACGGCATCGATCATTAGCCTCTATTATCTTGGGTCTACCTGATCCAACCTTGCATTCGATGTCTTCTCCTGAATACAATTTCTTCTTTATTCGGTAACATGCTTTCAAGGGTATACCTCATCTTCAACTGGCCACACTCCTGTCTATTCCTGATGCCAAAGAACTCAAAGTCTGTTTCTATTCTGCTGCTCCATTGCTCATACTTACTTACTTTGCAAACATGCTTATCCGTTAGGGTCGCGAGGGCAGCAACTATATGGAGAATCTACAGCGATCGCGATCATCCGCCATTAAGCACATGTTCTCCATGTAGTCTAGCCACCTGGTTCTAGGCCGACCCCTTGGTCTCTTATCTACCGGGTTGGAAAATAACAACTTCCTAGGAAGACTAGTTTGCGGCATCCGTATCACGTGGCGATACCAGCGCAACTGAGATCTCTCAATGCGGAGAAGTAGCGGCTCAACACCTAAGGATTCCCTTATTGTGCTGCTGTACACTCTATCTAGTAGGGTAACACCTGCCACACTTCTCAGAAATCTCATTTCTTGTACCCGCTTGTACCCGCGATCGTACTCTTTCGGTCATTACTCAAGCCTCATGAATGGTGAGAATGGGGACAACGATAAATTTGAAGACGGAGAGCTTGGCTTTGTTACCCAGATCGCGTTTCGTTACCACGGATCGCCACAGTTCACGTCTGACACAGCTTACTGCACCGATACGACCATCCAATTCTTTCTCCTGACGTCCATCACTTGTGAATGCAATCCCGAGATACTTGAATTTCTCCACCTGTCTCAATGATACTCCCCTATTCAATGATACTTGAATTTCTGTTTCGAACCTCGGTTTTAGCCACACTGATCTTCATCCCAGCTTCTTCACATTTGGCTACTGCAAACTAGTCTAGTGCATGCTGAAGGTTCGTGCGAGAAGACCCAAGGAGGACAAAGTCGTCAGCAAAGAGCAACCTCTCCACCAGGCAGTCGCCCACACAAACACGCTCATCGCCTCTGTTGCCCCTGTTTATCCAGTCCCTTAAGATAATGAAAAAGAGAAGCGATAGTACGCACCCTTGGCTGAATCCAACACCAAGGTGAACGGTCTTGACTTAATGTCATTTATCCGGACACACATCTCAGAGCTTTCGTGCATAAATTAGCTATGCAACAACCTTGCGTTAGTTATATGGCTTCAATGCGATATATCTGCTTTACCTACATTTATACGGAACCCATTTTACCAAATTTGTATGTTGTAAGGTCATTATTTTACATGCACTGTAACATTATTACATAATGCAGTTTTACCATTTTTTATGCTCCGTACTTTACGTGGTCACAGTTCCCAGTGCAGTGAAACAAAGTTTTTGAGAAGCTGATTTATGAATGTTAAGGCTATAATTTACTGTATTTGTAGACGTCTGCTGCCATTTGTTGGGGAGATGCTCAACCAATACTGGGACTTGTTGATCGCACCTCATATTTTTATTTAATTATTATAATTTTAATTTTTTATATTAATGTTACTTACTTACTATTCAAACTCGCCTAATCGTTAGTGTCGCGGAGGCAGTAGCCCTATGGAGGATCTCCAGCGATCATGATCTTCCGCCATCAGACGCCTGTCCTCCCTGGTAATATCCAAGTGACTCGAACTCAGATTCTCCATGTAGTCTAGCCAACTGGTATCCACCGACCCTTTGGTCTCTTACGTACCGGCTTGGAAAATAACAACTGCCTAGGAAAACTAGTTTGCGGCATCCGTATCACGTGGCCATACCAGCGCAACTGAGATCTCTCAATGCAGAGAAGTAGCAGCCCAACACCTGATAATTCCCTTATTGTACTGCTATTCACTCTATCTTATAGAGTAACACCTGCCACACTACTTAGAAATCTCATTTCTTGTACCCGCTTGTACCCGCGATCGCATTCTTTCGGTCATTACCCAAGCCTCATGAGAATGGGGGCAAAGATAGATTTAAAGACTGAGAACTTGGCTTTGTTAACCAGGTCGCGTTTCGTTACCACGAATCGCCACAGTCCACGTCTGACGCGGCTTGCTGCACCGATCCAAGCATCCAATTCTTTCTCCTGCCGTGCATATTAATGTTTATTATCATTATTAACTTTGTTTCCTTACCCTCCCCTTCGGCTTCTTGTTTCATTGGCCCATTTTTTTAACTTATGTCTATGAGCCTTTTTGGTTTGTTCTTTATTCTTTTACAGTTTATAATAGACACATTCGACAACTTCCAGATCTGACTCTGTCTGAGTCGTCACTCATTCGGCAACTGGTTCTGATTGGTTGAGTGCTCAGAAAACATGTTTGACATCATAACCTAGTCAGAATCGTCATGTAAAGGTCATTGAAATATTCTTACCTGGGAAGTCGGCAAACTAACCCATGACGTAGCTTCTTTTAGCCACTATAGCAGTGGTTACGGGATATTTTTTTTTCCTTAATCTGGGGCACAAGTTCTCAAATTTCAAATACTGTGAAATTATATGGCTGTGTCTCTCAGAAAAAAATTTAAAAAATGTAAAAATAATTAGAGTGTACTGCAATATTTCCGCTAATGTGCCGTGAGAAATAGAAGTTTGAAAATCCCTGCACTAAAATCGACAAATGTTTCGCTACAAAAACTTTTCATTATGCTTTCCCTTCTAGTACAGGATAGTGATTGTATAATTAATAATATTTACTTTTCTTCACTCTCGAAAATGGCAACAGCTGATGATACAGGGTGAGCCAATGAAACGGCACTATTTGGGAATGCTACTGCAGAAAAAGTAGAGGGCATGCGTGCTTGGGTCGTCAATGTAGTGAATATAGAGAGCGTGAAGTTATAGTGCGTTTCATTGCAACTTGAGTGTATTAGAACAGTTACGGGACAGAATAACATGTAGTTGGTCCAGGGCACGTTTGATAGATGCCCACTAAACGCACCTAATGACATCACTCAATGCGAGCGGTGAAAAAACTGCATTGCACTTTGTGTGTGTCATGAAAAACAGGAAAGAGCACGAAAGTGGGATGTTCACCTCACCCGTGTTATCATGAATAGTAGGCGTACTGCTGGAAATAAAACTCATCATAACATCTCCACCCTTCTCCATGAGGCTCCCCTAACATGGAGAGCGCACTGAGCAGGCTGTCTGGAAAGGACCAGAACCTCGGTTTTAGCCACACTGATCTTCATCCCAGCTTCTTCACATATGGCTACTGCAAACTGGTCTAGTGCATGTTGAAGGTTCGTGCGAGAAGACCAAAGGAAAAAAAGATCGTCAGCAAAGAGCAACCTTTCCACCTGGCAGTCGCAAACACAAACACACTCATCGCCTCGGCTGCCACTGTCTATCCAGTTCATTAAGATAATGAACAAGAGGGGCGACAGTACGCACCCTTGGCGCAGTACAACACCCACGGTGAACGGTCCTGACTTAATGCCATTTATCCGGACACACATCTCAGAGCTTTCGTACAGAGACATGATAGCAACCAGTAATTGCAATCCATCTACTCCATACTCTTGCATCACTTGCCAGATCTTCTCCCTAAGAACTCTGTCATAAGCTCAGGGCAGTGACGATTTTATTATTAATCGCAATGTTCATTTTTAAGCAAGCCAAATTACATTGCTCTTCGAACCATCTAATTATCTATTCTGCAAGTTGATGTCGCTTCAATCTTAAGTCAGTTTTTTGTGTTCGGCAGTTCAACTCGGATGCAATCGCAATAGCTCACATGACATAGTCCGACCTGACTGGCAGATTCGAGTTGCTGAAAACTCCAAATAGCCCTTTCACTCAATATTTTACTTGTTCGGAGAATAAATTTGAATACATTTAACTTTATAACAAGTTGGCTTTGAAAAGATGTCGCTATTGAAAAGTAGCAATAGCCAATCAGATTCAAGCATAAATTGATCCGTTAGGTTTTCTTGGCTTCTAGTGAAAGTTGAAACATCATAGTCTCACGATGTTTAAACAAATAAAAGAGAAGTGATATGGGAACAAATAATTTTAATTTGGTTAACATGTTTCGAAAATCTTCATCAGAGGCTGTCTTGTTAAATATTTGAAGCTGGGAAGACTGTCCCTCTTATATTGATAGAGATGGTGGACACTTCTCAAAGCGCCGACCTATTGGGGGGGCTCTTCCACTTTGTTGCTGGTCTTTGAGTCCAATCAGGTAGTTGATAATTCCGTCTCTTTCAAAGGATGTTTGGCCAATAAGAAGGATACTGTTGTGCCGAAGGTGTCGCATTTCCTTGTTGAGAATCTTGCCTTTGTCGCATCCTTTCCTTTCCACAGAATCTCCATGCATTCATCTACACGTAGCATGCGATGTCCGGCTTGGATGAGGTGGTAGACCGACTTCCTGTCTCCATTTCTTCATGACCAATGGTGTTCCTTGAATATTTTTTGGAAAGACCTGGCCGAGGACCCAACTTAGACAACCTCACAATCCAGACAGCACAGTTTGTAAACACAGTTTTCTTCGGGATGGGTTTAGAATCTTTCTGGCGTTGTTGGCAGTGCAGGTCTTATCCTCGGAAGAGTCTAGATACACGATGTATGTACTATCCTGTGTACGACTATGTGGCAAAATTATCAGGGACAGTCTTCCCAGCTTCAAATTTGTAAGAAGACAGCCTCCAATGATGAAAATTTTCTAAATGCGTTAGGTAAATTAAAATTTCTTGTTCCCATATGACTTCCTAATTCTTCTTTATTTGTTTATCACGTCTACTCTGTTGATAACAGATTTCTTCCTCCATCGGGATGATTTTGTGGCCTGATCATGTGACAGTGGTCTAATTCCTATATTACTCTTTATTAACCGATACATATGCGCATCGGTTCATGCAATCAATAAGAGAATGAATCTGATAGGCCCCTTCTTTCATTGTGAGAGCTATATATGAGGGGGGGGGGACCCAAAAATAACTGGACTGTTGCTCTGAAAAGTTAATAAGTTTATTACAAAATTCTTTCAGTCTCCTTTAAAGTAGTCTCCATTAGGCTCGATGTATTTGTCCATTCTTCTTTCCCACTGTTTGAAGCACATCTAGAACTCTTCAACTTTGACATCGTCCAGTGCCCGCTGCGAAGCTGTTTTTACAGCCTCCATATCATCGAGGCGCTGCCCTTTTAGATTTTTTTTTCATTCTCGGGAATAGAAAAATGTCATTCGAGGTTAGGTCTGGCGAACACTGAGGGTGGGCAACGATAATCCATCCCTCAGAGCCCAAATAGCTAGGTCTGTCTCTTACGAAATTTCGTCGATCGTGAAACGACGATCCTCGCGAATTTTTCAATGTTTTCGTCGTTTCGAGATGATGGACACCCAAAACGAGCAAGATATTCAACACATATTTCACCATGTTTAAAGCGCCGAAACCACTCAAAAATTTGTGAATGGCTCATAGCATCTTTCTTGAATGCCTGTTGAAGCATTTGGTAAGCATCCATTGCTGATATTTCAAGCAGGAAGCAAAATTTCATACACACTTTGTTCCTTTAAATCTGCCATATCGATTTCGCACATGGTAAATGAGAACAGTTGAGAATAACACTACTACGATAAGCAGTAGCTTGGGCAACCAGTTTGGGAGGGTCCTTACTAGAGCCGCCTATAACAGAATTCACTATTATGCCTAGAAACGACCGTGCCCTTTCAATCCAGTTATTTTTGGGCCCCCCTTCGTATAATGCAGTCCTCAGGTAGATTTAGTTAATATTTTTAGTAGATTATTATATAAAGCTTTTTCATTTTTTCTTTCGTTATCAGGTGATGGAATCTTCGCTCATCCTTTCTAACTCGCTGATTAAGATTCATCCTCAGTTCTCCATTGTAAATAAACAATCGTGTCTGCTTAATGTCTTCTTGGACAGTGTTTGCGAGACTTCGACGTAGGACAGTGACGAGCGCTGAGTGTGTGATATACGAGGGTTGCCTAGAAAGTAATGCACCACAATTTTTTTTTCAACAATTATTTATTGAACACGATGAAACTTGTACTCACGAAAGAGCTACGAGGGCGTGTATTTCTGTCGACTGCTGATACTCCATTAACTGCACATAAACGTTTGTGAATCTTTCCAACCGCTTCTTGCTCCGCAGGAAGAAATTCAATGACAACATGCTGCTTATAACGTACATCTCTTACAGAAGCCATGTTGTTCCATTGCTGCACGTACGCTATTTGTCAGAAGAAATGGAAACTTTTGCGCGCGCACTCCGAAAACTTCAAATAGCGCATATCTCAAGTTTCGCAATCGTACCATTGTTGGAGATGGAGAAAAAAACTGTGGTGCATTTCTTTCTGGGCTACCCTCGTAGAATACGCTACGAGAAACTGCATACTCAAGAAAGGAAGCTGAGCAATGATCGACAGGCATCAACCATGCTACAAATTAGTGGGATTGATCTACACTTAAAATCCTTCATCTCAACAGATAAGAATATGAATGTGAGTAGACAATTGATATGCATATCAATCGCGAACTCGTACCAATCTGAGAATATGTGCGAGAATATGTGCGAGAATAAGAAAAAAAAGGCCTATATAGAAATTTGCTGTGAGGAAGACCTTTGCAGATAACATATCTTCAAGTTCAAAGAACTACCCAGTCGTCGTTGTACTGTTGAAGAGGAGTGGCAGTTGTTTAAAACTGCTGTGATTATTTCGGCTGCATTGTGCTGTGATCGTAAGCGGCTCAGTGTGGCGCACGGCAGTGTGAAAAGGACCGCGTGGTGGAACGGTGAAGTCCAAGAAGCTGTGAAGGCAAAGAAGGAAGACTATTTGCTATGGCTTGCAAATAAGTCAACTTCGAGTCGAGTGCGGTACACTGAGGCGCAAAAAGCAGCAGCAAAAACAGTATCAACAGCTAAAACTAAGGCTTGGGAGAATTTTGGGGAGAAATTGGAGCCAGACTATTTTTCGTCAAACAAAGTGTTCTGGCAGACCGTGCACCGCCTCCGTGGAAAGAAGTCTCTTTCATCACAAACTCTTAAGAGTTCAGATAGGAGGCTTCTGAAAACGGAGGGGAGCGTATTGCATTTGTGGAAGGAATATTTTGCATCTCTTCTTAATCCGGTGACAACAGCAACAGAGGCATACGAGGTGCACCTTGGAGTGAAGAATAGTCACGGTAATATCAGTGAAACAGAAGTCAGATAAGCAAATAAGTCCTTGAAGACTGGCAAAGCTGCAGGTAATGATAAAATCCGATCTGAGATGTTAAAGGCCTTAAATCAGGATAGTTTCTTGTAGCTGACTCGAGTGTATCATTTGCTTGGCTATCTGGACAGGCCCCAAAGCAATGGCAGACAGGGATTGTGATCCCTATCTTCAAAAAGGGAGATCAGAGGGATTGCAACAACTACCGAGGCATCTCTTTGCTCAGCATTCCTGGGAAAGTGTACGCTAAGTTTCTGGAGAAGAGAAGTCGGGAAATAGTTGACTCCAAACTGTCGGGGGGAGCAGTGTGGTTTCCGACCTTTTCCGCTGCACGATGGATCACATCTTTGCTATAAGGTAAATCTTTGAGAAATTCTGGGAGTATGCAAAAGAGGTCTACGCTTGCTTTGTGGACCTCGAAAAAGCATATGACAAGTTCCTCGGGAGAAGCTCTGGCAAGTGTTGCAAGAGTATGGAGTGGATGGGCAATTACTGGTTGCTATCATGTCGCCTCTGTTGCTCATTGTCTTTATGGACTGGATAGACAGGGGCAGCCAAGGCGATTAGCGTGTTTGTGTGGACGACTGCCTGATGGAGAGGTTGCTCTTTGCAGCAAGCCGTGTCAGACGTGAACTGTGGCGATCCGTAGCAACGTAACACGAGCTGGGTAACAAAGCCAAGCTCTCTGTCTTCAAATCTATTTTTGTCCCCATTCTCACCTATGGTCATGAGGCTTGAGTAATGACCGAAAGAGTGCAATCGCGGGTACAAGCGGCCGAAATGAGATTTCTGAGAGGTGTGGCAGTTGTTACCCTACTAGATAATGTACAGCAGCACAATAATGGAATCATTAGGTGTTGACCTGATAATTCTTCGCATTGAGAGATCTCAGTTGCGCTGGTATGGCTACGTGATATGGATGTTGCAAACTAGTTTTCCTAGGGAGTGGTTATTTTCCTAGCCAGTGGGTGAGAGACTAAGGGGTCAACCTAGAACCAGGTGGATAGACTACTTGGAGAATCTGGGTTCGAGTCACGTGGATATTACCAAGGAGAACATGCGCCTGATGGCGGAAGATCGCGATCGCTGGAGATCCTCCATAGGGCTGCTGCCCCCGCGACCCTAACGGATAAGCAGGTTTGAAAAGTATTTAAGTAAGTAAATAATTTTACGATATATTCATCCTTTTCTCTTATAAATATCCGTTCTTCGCAACCTCATCTAATTTAGAACAAAAGGCTTCTATAGAAATCATTGCTTTCTTTTTCGTACTCGATTTTTTAAAAATCCTATCGATCCTGGGATTTTCGGTTGCCTGACTCTATTCATGACACATCATTCGGTTTGATATATTACATGCCATATTTTAGCATTGAAAGTTCCAATGAATCATAATGGATCCATGATAAGCAGGTACTTTTGAACCAATTTCGACTCTCATTCATTTTACGTTATATTAATGCATGAGTCATCTTTTCAAGTTTTTTTACATATTACTTGCCAAATCTGAGCTTTGAAAGTTTTTCCTGTACCATTCCGGTTCCATTAAACCACATTGCATTATTTTACGTTAATATTCAATCATGACATGTTATTTCAAGCTCTTTGATATAATACCTGCCATATGTTAGCATTGAAATTTTCCAGTGGACCATAATTTTACAACTATACCACATACTCTTGAACCAGTTCTGACTGATATTGATCAAGGAACACGATCACGTGTCTTCACTTAATTCACAAGCGTTTTCTCTGCTTTAGCTATAGACTCTAAAAGGGAGAATAGCATTTGGCAATGCACAGGCCATTTATACATGGAATTGTAAAGTAAAAACGTGGTCCCCTAAATTATTGTTTACGTTTTGAACCGGAAGTAGTTCACCGGTTTTTACCACTAACGAACTCAGTCCTCTGATTTCTTTAAGTTGTCGAATGGCGAACATGGAAGTCGAAAATTCGGAGACGTTCGAAAGCTAGAGCACCAACAGACAGACGGACACGAGAGACGGACTCACATTATGAAAACATAAATACCTATCGGTCCTAATAAATAATAGTCGAAATTGATTTCAAGGAACCTTGGTTTACTGGAATTCTTATTATTCAGTGGAACTTTCAATCCTAAAATATGGCATGCAATATATCTAACAACTTTGAATGATGTGTCATTAATAAAAAAGAGTCAGGCAACCGAAATTCCCAGGATCGATAGGATTTTAAAAAAATCGAGTACTAAAAGGAAAGCATCTGATTTCTATAGAAGCCTTTTGTTATAAATTAGATGAGGTTGCAAAGAACGGATATTTATAAGAGAAAAGGACGAGACACAAAAATCTGGAATACAATAAATAATAGTTTTTAAATAAAAATGAAAAATAAAATAATTATTAACAATTAACAAAATAATTAATAAATATCAAGTAAAATCAAAATAAAACTAGAAATATAAAATCAAATAAAAAGCTGACGTTTCGGATAGAAACTCTCCTTTATCAAAGCAAAAAAGATAATTCTCTAAAGGCAATTAGAATGTTAGAGAAGTATTATCAAGTTATGAAAAAAGTACTAAAGGACGCCTAGTTGGCATAGGGAGCAGTAAAACGGTATTGGCTGAAAAAGCAGAAGAGGAATTTGAAGACGAGTTGGGTTAGGCCAGGTAGGAGGACAAATAAGAGGTAATAAGATAGCCTTTTCTGTTCTTTCTTTTCTTATCTTTTTTTTTATGTTGTCTCAGTTTTAATGTTCTGTCATATCTTCCTACTTCGAGATTCATTTTGTATCCGTCCCTGTATTTTTTTTTTCATAGGCTCTCTGTACTCTTTTTTTTTTGTGACCTTTATATTATGCGATACTATATTACAGGGTGACTAGCGACCGGGCTTTGTCCAAAATATTGTGTAACCGGAAAGAATCAGGGATTTTTTCAGGGATAATTTTTTTCCCAGGGAATTTTACGAAACAGTTTTGCTAGACACCCTATCATTCCTTCGTAAACTTTTTTATAATTTTAATTTTGTTTGTGTTATTTTATGACATTATTTTTCGTCGCCCTCTTATTACCTCCTATTTGTCTTACTTCCTGGCCTAACCCAACTCGTCTTCAAATTCCTCTTCTGCTTTTTCAGCCAATACCATCTTACTGTTCCCTATGCCAACTATATGTAAAGGCGTTCTTTAGTACTTTTTTCATAACTTCAAGATAATTCTCTAATATTCTAATTGCCTTTAGAGAAATATTCTTTTTGCTTTGATAAAGGATAGTCTGTCTCTATCCGAAACGTCAGCTTTTTATTTGATTTTATATTTCTAGTTTTATTTTGATTTTACTTATTTATTAATTATTTTGTTAATTGTTCATTAAAATTTTATCCTCCATTTTTTTAATAACCATTATTTATGAGGTTGCAGAGGAACCTTTGGTTCGGGTAAACTCAGATTTTTTATGTAAAAATAGATATAATTTTATTTGTAAATAATTATTCTCTTTTTTCTATTCTTTAAGTTTTTTTAACTGTTTTGCAGACGGGGATAGTTGAGTATTTATTGTTTTAATAAATGTTAATTAAAAAATCTCCACGTGATTATCACTGTCTGCAGCTAGTTGTCACAAGGATGTGTGTCCTACTATTGTTGATGTTCTTTCCGTGGTTAATGTTTTTTATTGAGACAGACTAATTCCTTATAAAGAATAAGGAAAAGAAATATCAAAATTCCCATTTAATGTCTAAAGAAAGACTGTGAAATCATAATTATTTATAAATGGGGAATAAGATTGAAAATGTGCTGCATGGTGTCCCTTATGCGCGATATTGTCTAAATAGCATTAAAAGAAATTTCATTAGCTTAAGGGTAAACCCGCAAAACAATGCTGCTCGATCAAGAATCATGGCTGCCGCGAGAAAGTGAGAAGTTCAATAAGAAACTAAATGTCGAACAGCGGGGTAGGTGCAGTTTGCAAAGCACTGGAATGAAAAGATAAATGGAAGTTGAACGCCATGCTGCAGGCTAGGAAGGACGTGGAGGACCAGAAGGAGGGACGACTGGTCAAGCCAGAAGCTGGAAGTGGTCTGTCTAAAATAAAAAAACAGTAATCACGGAAAGAACATGAACAATAGTGGGATACACATCCTCGTGATCACGAAAATTATTCGCGAGGGACAACTAGCTGCAGACAGTGATAATCACGTGGAGATTTTCCAATTAACATTTATTAAAACAATAAATACCTAACAATCACTGTCTGCAAAACAGTAAAAAAAAAATTAGAGAATAGAAAAAATAAAATAATAATTACAAATAAAATTATATCAATTTTTACATAAAAAATCTGAGTTTTCCCGAACAAAAACTTGTACTTCAAACTGAATAAAATAACCTGAAAAGCTAAATGGAGAAAGGAGCATTTCTCAATATATTAGAACATATAAGAATCCTTTAAGTTGTTAGTTTTCATTAATAATCTTTTTTCAAAAACTATTGCCAACACTTTTCTACGCAATCATATATCATTGAATGGATGAGTAGCTACCAGCTAATGTTAAAATTTGCCTAACACAAACTAACTATTGATAATATAAGGCGTAAGTAGTTACATGCCACTTCTTAGCAGAGAAAGTTTCCAATAGTTTCATAATGGTTTCATTAAAACACGAATCATAGAACCAATTTCAAGTATCATTAATTTTACGTTATATTCATTAGGGCCCCTCATTACCAGTTGTTTGATATATATTACATGCTATATTTTATCATTGAAAGTTCTAATGAACCGTAATTATTCTAGGAAACCACGTGCCTTTGAACCACTTTCTACTATCATTAAGTTTAGGTTATATTCATTCATGACACACCATTTCAAGTCGTTTGATATATTCATGCCATACTTAATCTTTGAAAATTCCAATGAACCATAATGGGTCCACAAAAAGCAGGTGCGTTTGAATCAATTTCGACTATCAATAATTTTACATACACATCATACATTCATTCACGGCACATAATTTCAAGTCGTTTGATATAATTTATGCCATACTTTATGGTTGAAATTTCCAATGTACAATGATGGTCAAATATAATATAGAGAACCACGTTTTTTACTATTCAATTCCATGTATAAATGGCTTGTCCATTGCCAAATGCTGTTCTTCCTCTAAGATTCTATAGCAAAAGCAGAGAAAAGGCTTGCGATTTAAGTTAACACACGTGATCGTCTTCTTTGATGGTCAACTACAATCAGAACTGGTTCAAGGGTATGTGGTTAAGTGGTACAATTATGGTCCATTGAAAACTTTCAATGCTAAGATATGGCATCTATTATTTCAAACAGCTTGAAATAACATGTCATGATTGAATATTGAAGTAAATTAACGAGAGGGGAAACAGGAAGCAGTATGGGTCAGGGGAAACTGTCAAGGGTCAGATTCGGCATGTAATATATAAAACAACTTGGAATGATGTGTCATGCATGAATATCACGTAAAATGAATGATAGCCAAAATTGGTTCATAGGTACCTGCTTTTCAGAGACCCATTATGGTTCATTGGAACTTTCAATGCTAAAAAATGGCATGTATAATATCAAATGACTTGGAATGACGTGCCATGAAACCAATCAACGTAAGATTAATGATAATCGAAATTGGTACCATGATTCGTGTTTTAATGATACCATTATGAAACCATTTGAAACTTTCAATGCTATGATATGGCATGTAGATACTTAAACTTTATGTTATCAATAGTTAGTTTTTGTTAGGTAAATTTTAACGACAGCTTGTAGCTAATCATTGCTTCAATCGCACATGCTTACGTGGAAAAGCGTTGGCAATAGTTCATGAAGAAAGAATTGACCCTTATACAGAACGCTTCAACAATTAACGCTTATTTCATGAAATAGCAATGCTTAAAAATTAAAGTATTCGTATATGTTTTAATCTATAGAGAGTTGCTATTTTCTCCATTTAACTTTTTAGGTAATTTTATTCTGTTTGAACTTAATTTCCCTTAGAAGTTCGCCTTGCTTAGCAATCAGAGGCACTCTCAGTAACTTCATCTAATTCTTAACAACGAAAGATTTCTTTAGAAATAAAATGCTTTCCTTTTCGTTCTCGAATGCTTTAAAATCCTATCGGTGCTGGGCATTTCGGTTGCGTGATTTGTTAATAATTTTATATTATATTCATTCCAAGTCGTTTGATATATTACCTGTCATATTTTAGCATTGAAAATTCTAATGAACCATAATGGGTCCAAAAAAAAGCAGGTGCCTTTGAACCAATTTCGACTATCAAAAATTGTACGTTATATTCATTCACTGCACATCATTCCAAGTCGTTTGATATATTACCTGTCATATTTTAGCATTGAAAGTTTCAATGAACCATAATGGGTCCACGAAAACCAGGTACCTTTGAACCAATTTCGACTATCATTCATTTTACGTGATATTCAAGCATTACACATCATTCCAAGTTTTTAAATATTACATGCCAAATCTGAGCTTTAAAATTGTCCCCTGTACCATATGGTTCCATGAAACCACATAGTATTGAACCTCTTTCGACTATCGTTAATTTTACATTAATATTCAATCATGACATGTTATTTCAAGCTGTTTGATATAATATATGCCATATCTTAGCTTTGTAAGTTTCCAATGGACCATAATTGTACCACCTAATCATATACCCTTGAACCAGTTCTGACTGATAATGACCATCAAGAAAGACGATCACGTGTCTTCACTTAATTCACAAGCCTTTTCTCTGCTTTAGCTAGAGAATCCTAAAGGGACAACAGCATTTAGCAATGCACAGGCCATTTACACATAGTCTCCTATATTATTTTTGACCTTTTGAACCGGAAGTAGTTCACCGATTTTTTTTACCAACGAACTCAGTTTTCCGATTTCCCTAAGTTGTCGAATTGCGAAAACGGAAGTCAAAAATTCGGAAGCGTTCGAAAGCTAGAGCACCAACGGACAGACAGACGGACGGAGAGGCGGATAGACGGACGGACGCACATTGTAACAAGAATGATTTTACCGCCAAAGCGGATAAAGGGAGCACATTTTC
>JAHWFO010028073.1:273361-283690 GCA_023313115.1 Rhysida immarginata | reverse complement strand
AACCGATCACATAAGCACATTTCTATATATAGAAAATGTGCTAAAAATAAATTCTCTTTTCAATACCACCATAAACTAAATCGTGACAATAAAAAATTTTTCAATGATACCAATGTCCAACCAGTATTTCGCAACTCAAACTCTCTTTTCAACAGCCTAGTCAAATTAAACACATCACCTCCAGTTTTGGAAAAAACCTCATAACTTATTTACAACATACTATGCTCACAATGCAACAAGTTATCCACAGGTCAGACAAAAAGACGATTAGAAACACGTACACAAGAGCATAAAAATGCATTCATAACAGAACATATCAACAATCCTGGTTCCCTGGTTCCATGCTTACTCAAATGATCACCCAATAGCATAGAACCAGGTAGCTATATTATAGAGAGAGCAAAATTATGTAAAAAAACTGATCAAAGAATCAATTTACATATAAAAAAGATGATAACAGTTTGGCAATCGCTCTTATCAAATTCACCCAAATTAGCAATTGATTTTATAATTCAATCTACTTTCATATCGATATTTATTCTCTTATTAAATCCACCCAAATGTTGGATAATTAGATTTATTTTCATTTCAATATTTATGCCGATTGTATGTTCCATTATTTTCGTTTTGTTTGCATTTTTACTTCCTAAGTCCATCCCACACTGCCCATTTCATCCCACGCTGCCCACTTCACTCCCCGCAAAAAGCCGCAAATCTTGCCTGATACCCAACACCGCGAAATGTCCAAGAAAGGGAAGGCCCTAAACTTTAAACAGTGCAAGATGACCTGAAGATGCGCTTAGGTTCAGGACGATAGATCTCTTCGTTCTTCCCTTTTTAGTTCCTTTTTGTTTATGTTTATTGATTTTTTATTTTTATACTATGTTCAGCAGATGAATAAGCCCACAACTATTATACAATTGATACAAATGCATATATTGTGCCTTGGAACTCGACCTTTAAAAATATTATCTTCAAAACGGAGTAGAAAACAGTTTTGAATTTTTTGTATTGTTTTTATGAAATTATGTTTAAAGGCCGGTATCCATTTAGCGTCGGTTTGGCATCTCGTCATGTGCGGCGCGTTCTTTTTTGCAATCGTCGCCTGTGAGACGCGCCCTGATTAGAACGCGAGCGTGGTCGTTTTCCATTTACCGACTTTCAACTGTTATCCTGAATTTTCTTCAGTTTTGCCGTTGTTAACATTAGGATTCGGAATCATTCTTTAATATACGTCATTGGTAGTTCTGGCTATTCCTTCTGATGAATTGGGACGATGACAGGATTGTTATCGTGCCAGAAATTAGCGTAAAATTTTTTTAGTGGTTAAATCTCGGTTATTAAACAATCACGTGACTATATATCCGGTGATTAAATGTCAAGTCATTAAACATCGACGTGATTAAATGTCGGTGTTTAACCGTCGGGTGATGAACTATCGGGTGCTTAAGTTCCGTACCCCACGTCATTGATATATATATTTTGCTTGATCCGTCACGTAGCAACACCTCCTAGAAACAAAGTCAAACAACGAAAACGTCATGCATTTTATACATCATCATAATCGACCGTAGCCAACGAGAAAAACAGGCCCCAGCGCGAAAAAGTCACCTGACCATACAAATCCGGGTAACAATGTAACATTCATTGCTTTCATCCTAAATTTTAACAATCAATATTTTTTCGTTTGTTGGAAACAATGAAGGTTAAATTGTTGGCCAGACTACTAAGGTCAGGTGACTTTTCCGCGCCGGGGCCTGTCTTTCTCGTTGGCCTCGAAGTCGACCAAATTTAAGGCTTCTTATTGGTAGAAATACGGTTTACAATGGTCGAAACATGATGATGTAACAATGTAGGACGTTTAAGTTGTTTGGCTTTCTTTCTAGGTAGTGTGTCCCGTAGCCCACGTAGAAAGAAAGCCTGTCAAGTGGCTACGTCACGACTGAATTTCAAGCATTTAGCCATCACGCGAGAAACTGATGCTACTTCGAATTGTTTTCACGAGTCCAAAAAATTGATATCCAGTCTCTTACTAGATTTTATTTTTACTGGGGTCAATGATGCTTTGATATTTCATGCTTAATTTTTCAATCATTGTGGAAATATTTACAGTTACCTTAACAAATTTGCATAACAATTCACCCAAATAATTTAAAAAAATTAATAATAACCACGGTAAAATTCACAAATAACAATTTCAATTTCATATATAATACTTTTAAACAAACTTTTTAAAAATAGTTATAACTACCTTATTCTAGTAACAAAATACATTTACAAAATCCGGCCAGATACCTGAGAGGGCTAGGGCGTAGGCTTTCTAGTTCTCGAGTCCGCCTGGCTGTGAGTTCGAATCCCGCCGTGGGCATGGATGTTTGTGTTTGTCCCGGGCTACTTACAGATAGAACTTGTGTAAAAGGCGCAAAATGACCTAAATAGTCGAAACCTTAACTTCTAGAACCCCACATTTATAAAATATAATATTTGAACTTATCCCAATAGAATGTCAGGTATTTAAATGGGGTCACTGCTTTTGAAATATGTTTTATACGTTCGTAAATCCAAGTTCAGTTTCTAATTTCGTCAGGAAAAAATATGAAATTTATAAATGATAGGGAGGTATCTGAAGTTGAGATTATTTTTTTCTAAATAAGTTTTCGTCATGGATATTTAATGTTATAAATTTTATTAATTATCAGATGTTTATAATATTAATACAATTTTATTTTCAATTAATAAAAATTTATATTTTGATAAGAAATTTTTTTTATAAAACTTTTGATAAAAAGCAAACATATTAATTTATATATTGGTACAAGTTAAAAAAATTTTTTTTGTAAATAAAAGTTTTTCAGTTGATTGGGAATTTTAATTAGCTTTGAATAACAGTTAAGAAAACTGATGTTTGAATGTTTATCAAAGTAATTTTGTACGTGATTCAAATTGTTATAGATAGTTTTTCTTTGAGTATTAAAACTATTTTTTTAAATTACTTTTATGTGTTATGCATAATTTTTGAACTTAAAAAAAACGAAATAAAGCTGAAAAATTATAACGGTTATTTAAATATTTCATACTTCTTTACATATTATCTAGTTAATTTTTGTAACTGTAAGTTTATGATAAAATTGAAATCTTTGCCTAAATTATGTGCATTTTATTACAAGTTTATTAGGTTTTCAAATGCTATACATATAACGATACATTTAAAACTTTTACAAGTGTCTCAACTTTTTAATTTTTCTTTCATCTTTTTTGGATGAAACCGAGGCCAAGTTTTCTTTCTCATCTTTCTTGTTGGCCTCGGATGAAAGTAAAACATCTGTAATGGAGTGTCTATTTTTACAATAATTTTCCAAACAGATGTTTCCAAATATGCAAAAAAGTTTATAAATTTTGTCTAAATTGACACTCATTACATTTCCTCGTTACATGTTCTTATTCATTGATATAATACAAGCGCAATTTAATGAAAAGAGCATGTTGTGATAAACTGTGTAAAAATGACGTTTCAAATTTTTTTGGATATAATGAAAAATGAAGTAAAATTTTGTGAATAAATGTAGAATAAGTGAAGAGGGTTTCTTCAACCCACCTCTGTTTAACATATCTAAATAAGTTTATATTGATAAAGATGAATATACTCCTTTAATTAAAATAGTAAAATTAAAATAAATAATAAAAAAATAATAAAATTAATATATCAATAGAAATTAATAATAAATGGAAATTACTACTAAAAATATAAAAATATAATATCACTTCTCTTACACCCAACAATCCCAATCACAACAATCAAAATAATCACACATTGTATTAGACAACATTGTTTTATTTTTTTATCATTATCTTCCATTCATTCAAAACTTTAAATCTGATGATGGGAAAAAAATCCCGAAAACGTTAATATTAAAGACAGTCATTTACATCACGAGTCATTTACATCACGAATCATCGAACTTCCATCATAGACCTGTGTACCTCCCTGTGTTCCTGTTACGTTTCTTCGCAGTATCTTCGTCTCTTCTGTGTTTCTTCTGTGTTTCATCTGATCTTCATCTCTTCAATATATCTTCTGTGTTTTCATCTGATCTTCGTCTCTTCTGTACATCTTCTGTGTTTCTTCGTAACTGTGTTTCTTCGTCCTGAGTTTCTCCACAAGTTCTGTGTTTCTTCGTACTTAAACTTTAACTCTGGTGACTTTTTCCTTGTTTTTTTATTATTTTATTATTATATTATAATTATTATTTTTTTATTATTTATTTTAATTTTACTTTTTTAATTAAAAGAGTATATTCATCTTTATCAATATATAATTATCACTACTCCTACGTTTATAATCTAAATAAGTTTGATTAGATTCATCATGTTCCACATTTATGGTCAAATCAGTTGAATACATTGCTTTGCATTTCATGCAACTCAACTGTAACGTAAGAATACAGTGAACACAGTATCCTGAAATATAATTTAATGCCTCCGTGTCATTGAATGATATGCCTCAATGTATTTTTTAATATTGACAATTAATTGGTCAAATAATTTAATGTTAAGATTTACTTGCCAAGTTTCTTCACCAAATTCCCCGATTATTGTTCTAATAGAAAAGTTCCCACATATGCCAGTCAGTTTTAACTTTCGTTTTAACTCTTTTCGTTTAAAGGCAGTTGTAAAACTTGATGAATGAAAATATTATAGTTATTTCCAGACATTTGGCGATACTGACCAAAATGTTTCCCCAAATTATCTGTCTGAAATTTTGCTGTCAAAACATATTTTCCTCCAGTTTGTATAAGTTTTGTTAATAACAACAAAAATTGTTTTGTTTGTATGAAATAAGACATAAAAGATGTTCTCTGTCATGCAACCACAACCTATTTTCTGTTTCAAATTCTGCCAGTGCTGCAACCGTTTTGCAAAATTGTCAAGGAATGTTAGCCTGATATCATTTAGAGAAGAAATCGGTTTGCAATTGTCTTTTTTAGAGTGTATCCTTTACTCAAGTAATCGATATTCATGATATCCCATTATCTTTTTAATATGAAAAGACAAGTATATTACCAGTTATTTATCGTATTTCTCTCTGCAAGTTTTTGCATAGCTTCAGTGTTCACTTTGTTTTCTGCTAAACCTTTCAAGCACTTATCTGCATAGGTAAGTTTTGATTTTAAGTGTATTTCATCTATCTGCAATTTCACAAGTTTCTCATAATCTTTTAATGCAGTGCATTTACTGCGTAAATAATGGGATGCTGTTTTATTTAATGGTTCGTTTACATTTAGCATACCAATCAATTTTCTTAGCAAGCTAATTGAAAGCAGATCAATTAAATTGCTTTCATAAATGAACATATAACATGAAGAAAACCTATCATATATAGAATAAGAGAAAGCAGTCAATTCTGAGCTATACCTTTTTTCCTTTATTTTAACCACATAGCTTCAACTGTTTTTGTAAAAACATCAGTTTATCAAAGTCCTCCTCACTTTCAGGAAGAGATTTTTGTATTCTGAGTTTTAAAAAAATAATCGCTTGCTCTAGGTACGATAGCTGCGTCATGTCAAAATTTTGGGCAAAAATCAGAGTATTGTGAAATTCCCTCCAGAAAGTTAGGTGATAATTTTTACGTATATGAATAAAGCATGCTGTAGGATGTTTATTCCCATTGGCAATAAAAACTTGTGTTCATGTTACTGTTGATGTTAATGTTTTATTTTATTAGGGGAACATTTTCAAAATCATAAATAGAAAAAATGCTCACTTATCATTTAGATGAAAAATTATGTTAGGATCTTGCACTTTCGAATGAGCATGCTAGAAAAAAATTACCAAAGAAAGGTATTACGTCATTTCCAACGAAATCAGAGTACTGAATTTCGTCTACCTTCAGCTTATCATCCCTACTTTTTCTTTCAACAGGAACTTGTTGTGTGATATAACTAGGGCATCCAGGAAAAATGCTTGGGACAATGCCAGGTTTTAACTTTGGATTTTTCCTTGGAATTTTCAGAATATTTCCTGCTCCATCAGGCAATTCATTGTAATGAATGATGTCGTCTGGTAAAAAGTGTTTTTCACAAACTACTGTCTGTGGTCCTGGATTCCAGGCTTTTCTTAGGATGGTTTTAATCCACAATATCCGAGCATTGGGAGCTTTTGAAAATCGAAATACTGATTGATATTGTCCTTCTGTGTCATAATTATAATGACACGCAGGAACACAGCAACGATTTGGCATGTTGTTAAAGGTAGCATCCCCCTCGAAAAATCAGAATGTTGAAGAAAAATTGAAAAAAAAAAATTTTTTTCGTTTTAAACATTTTCAGGTTTTTGAAAATCCATTCTGAAATTTTTATAAATGAACGTTAACTAGAAATTGAGATGTTAATTAATTTATATGCGTCGGTATTTCTGTTTAAGGGTCCATTATATAAACGGTTCTAATTATCCGTTTTAAAAAATTTAAACTGTGCTAGGTCAAGAAAATGGAGCTTTATAAACTTAAAAATAAAGTTATAAAGCTCCATTTTCTTAACCTAGCACAGTTTAAATTTTATTAGCTGTTGATAGTATTGCATGTTATAGCTATGTGTGGTATCAGCCAATCAGAAAGCAGTTTACAAAACGTGCGTGAACTAGCCATGTGTCTGCCTCCATTAGCGTCTTTCTCCTGTACTTCAGTCATCTTTGTTACCTTGTGATCAATTTCAGTTCCAAACATCACCTTTAGTTTATTAATCATTTTATAAACTATAAAAAAATTAATAAAGCCAGGTAGAAGAAGCGATTGCCAAAGAAGAGGCCAGTTCATGGAAATCGCTTCACGAACAATTAATCTTCTGAAGAAGTGCCGCCGATACAGATGAAAACGCTATTGAAAAAATTACTTCTTCATAACAAGTAATTACCCGCATCAGGTATTCACAACAATTTTTGCAAGAGTGAGTTTAATTTTGAAGCTAATATCAGTGGATACAGATTTATTGATTGTGAATTGTTTGCGACATTTTTAATCAGTTTCCCTGTCCTCAGTGTTTTATTAATTGTAGGTATGATATCAGTGAAAATCGAAGATAAGGACTATGTAGCTGGTGTATGGTTCCTGGGGATAATATTCATAGATTTATGGTCGAGTACTTATTATAATTACGTTAGGTAAAAGACTGCGCCAGTGAATTATACTATTCACAAAGTTTATGATAATTTAGGATTTATCCCACCTACATAAAAGATACCTCCGCTTAAACAGGCCCGGCCTAGAGGAAAGAATAGGCACTTAGACTGACTTAACAATTTAACATATAATGTTTATTCAAGATTCAACAAATGTGTATAAAACAATTTTGTATGGAAGGTAATGCAAATGATAATGTTAATTTAAAAGATATGAATTTTAACTTGGTGAAGCTCCAATTTAGATTTAAATAAAATGATACAATTTGTAATTAAGAAATGACTTGTGGCAATTTGACTAATTATACGTTTCAATGAGTGATCACAATTCCAAATAACGACTTAATAATTAAATTGTGTGACATACAACAGAATGACTATCAATTAAAGATTCCTTTAGACTAAACTTATAAGACAATGATCAAAAGTTCTGGATATAACAATAATGATAAATTAGTAATAGTAATATGGAAATTAGGTATGAAGGTAATTCTCAATAGTTCAATTATACAATTTATATCTCAAGGAAATTCGGGTTATACTGAATTTAGAATTACCCAGTGATAACAAGGTTCAACGGGAACTCAAATTATAAATAGTTCTATTTTTCTCGGAATGTAAAATACAAATATGGCTTTAGTAGCTCCGAAATAATAATGAATGTAAACTACTGACTGAGCAATCTGCTATATTGTTACTGAATAAAGGTCTGAACGTGAGACTTTAATTAATACAACTAAAAAATTACCTGGATAGAATACAGAATTTAGATTAAATTAATCAGGGTTCTTTACGTATAATATGACTGTTCTAAGTTACGTTATAATTGTGCTTCCCACTGTTTGATAGAATAATTCCTTCTCAAAATATGAATGTAATATATGAAATAGAAAGAATGAAATCATGTGAGGAATAAAAGAATTGGCCATTGAGACATTAAATTGGAAAAGGGCTATACCGTGTCTTCTCAATCTGTCCGCTCTTGGATCTCTCTCGTCCTCTCGGCTACCACAGCTTGGCGGGAGGGGGGTCGTCCTCTTCCAACGGAGTGGCTCACAGGGAGATCGTCTCTGGCATCTTGTACTGGATCTGGGTACTCCACGGGGCTCGGTACACATTCTTGCAACATCCCTCGCAAATCATGAAATTGTTGTAATTGATGACGCTGGTTCTCAGCCTGATGGAAACTCCTCAAACCACCTCGATAACGCGAGCTAACTAAATTTCAATCTGACGGTTACATTTTCATAAACTACAACTCAAACTGGATTAATACTAAGATTTTAAACTTCCCATCTGGAATCCGAGGACTACCAGATGGAGGCCGAATCAGTATATAAATTTATGAGTAGTTCGCCGCACACTCGGCTACGGGAATCGTTACATTGCTACTGACTAAACTCAACTAACAATTTCGATTTCGACAGCCAATCAAACTTCGGCATCCACGTGATCATTCCCTGTCTCTTTCCTCTCTTCAAAATGCAAAGTTCAATCCTTACATTCATCTTTCTTGCTTTCTATCTGTTCATCCGTTTCTCCGATTCACTGGTCCCACTGTGGCCATACTATTTCGAACCTTGAATATGATTCTAACGATCAAAACAAAGCTGTGTAAACTGACTCTGACTTTCTTTTTCTGACCAACCTTAAAACTTGGCTCTCTATTAACAACTCCTACACCCACGCATAAAAATATTTAAAACAATTAAAACTTTATTTAATATTTCTCTACATAAAAACTCTTCTAAACTTTTTATGACTTCTGAATCTAAATAGACAATCCTGAACGCGAATAATAATATAGCTCATTTGCATAAATAATCTGAATATTCAAATTCTAGCTAATTAATTCTCAAAACCTTACACTGGTGGTTTTTAAAAATTGATGAAAACAAAAATAAATTGATATTTCAACTTTAAACTTAATTTTTACAGCATTCTTATTTTCACATTATCACCATCAGTTTTGGCGTAATATCTTTTTAAAGAAATAACATATTATGAAAAAAAAATTTTTCAGTTTTTTCCTACATAATCAAGGAACATAATAAACGAGAATCATTGGTATGTGAAAATTAATACTTTTTTGTTTGAAATATGTATTAAGCAAGATAACATGACTAAAAATGGTAGAGATTTATTCATTTTTTACCCCACCTGAATGGATAAACTGAATTCAATAATTCTAGTTCAGAATGTACTACACATTAAATAAAAAACCAGGAAAAAAATTTCAACTCAATTAGACTAATAACTTCATCATAAACATGTCAAGAAATTTATGCTAATTGGGGCTTTTTTTAACATAAAAAGGCTGTTTTTGAATACAACAAAATTAAAAATTAATGTTTTTGTTAATTTAAGTTAAAATTTAGGTTCATAGAAATCATATAGTAAAACGGTGATAACAATTTTTTCTCAAGTTTTCAATTTTGCCTTTTCGTGGGGGATGCTACTCTTAATCTAGAAGATAAAAGTAACAGCCTATTAATTGATTACCATGGTATTATAAATTCTTATGTAGGCAAAAACTGCTGATTTCATAGTTCTAAATCGACTTGCAAAATGTCAATGGACATCTCTAAACATTAAACATTTACATTAAATAAAGAAAAAATCATGACAGGCCTACTACATATAATACAGTGTCTGACAAAGCAGTCTTAATGGTGTATAGTTATTTTATTTGATTCTATAATACTTGAAAGTACTTATTTCTACAGGTTATTTTATTTAAGATATCAAAAAAGACATTTTAATATTGAATAATATTGTAGTGTAGATGATTTATTTAAATCACTCTGAGAAAATTACAAAACTGTAGGAATTGACCGTTAACAAAATAAAACTATCCCAATGGTGCATACTAACAAATGTACAATTCTTTGAAAAACAAAGTTATAGTTCAATGTTCGTGGGAAACGTTGATTAAAACTATCTGTCATTACACTAAATGCGTCTTATTTGAATCGTAAAATAAAATGTATAAACATTTGCTTTCAGGTAATCCAAAGTTAAACACAAAACTAAACAGCATTTAAAGAGTTTTTTTCAGTCACTATTTTATGGTTATAAATTAATTATAAATTATTAAAATTATGAAATATTCTGAACATGCACACTTAGGGGCTGATGACCAAACGTGGAGGGGCG
>JAHWFO010028073.1:241588-268361 GCA_023313115.1 Rhysida immarginata | reverse complement strand
ATTTCCACGCAAAAATGAGAAAATGGATTTTCTTGAATTACAGCGCCATCTACCAAAAATAAAAAAAATGTTTCAGACAAAATGTACGTAGTTTTTTATGTAGGACCTGAATCTGCAATAAAAAATAGGGGTTCCCATTTGAAATTTTAAAGTTGCCCCCCGCCCCACCCCCAGGGGCCGGGGGGGTGGGCTAATTTTAGCACCAGCAGATGCCCCCTCGAAAATAATCAACTTTGGATTCTACGCATTTTTTCGTGTGAAGCTTATTTTTCGAGTTATTCTGCTTTGTCAACTTAAAATTTACACCCTGTATAATTAGATATAATGGTAAATGTACTGAGTATCATTTCGTTATTTTCTCGAATGATTTCTCTATTGAATTTCGATAACGCAAAGAACGTTAATGTTAATGTCGTTATGGCTGCCCCTAAGTTAGTGATTTTTTCCCGCGCAATTTTCTGAATTAATTTATTTTACAGAAGAAAATGGTAAATCCTTTAGTTATTATTAGATAGATAGATAGATAATTCAATTTCCTATTTCCTATTTTGTCTATACAAAAAGTGGAAAATACATACGCTTTCACAGTTGTTTACATACACATTCACTACTTATGTCTCTTTATTTACAATATGTTTCAATAAAACTATTACATTTATCATATATTGATTATACATGTACACCACAGAAATTACTTTGGTTCGTGCTATTTTATTCTTCTGCTTCTCTTCCGTCCCCATTTCTTATCTGCTCTGTTTCTTTTAAATTTTAACTATTTGTCAATTGACCGAATTCCCCCCTAATAATATCTTTTCCCAGTTTTCCACTTTACTTAGATTATGTGCTCTCCTTGCTACTTCCAGTTACTTCGCACCTAAAGAGAACGTGTTCCGCCGTCTCCTCTGCTTTTCCGCACACTCTACATTTCTTTCATCCTCTGAAAACCCTTTTTTCCCAGCCCTCCATTCATTTCCCGCCCTTGCCCTTGCCCATAATGCCCTATCCTTGTCCTTCATTCCCTTTGCAAATGTTCTTTAACTTCTCTATAATAGCTGCAATAGCTTGACTTCTTGATTTTTGTGTTCCTTTCGCTTATTTCCCTCTGTACTAACTCCAGCGTAACCTTCTCATTTGCCTCTCTTCTGTGTTCATGATCGCTGAACCATTCTTTCACAATCTCGTCAGATGTCTCCTCAGCCATTTTCTGCAACCACTGTATATTTTTCTCTTCTTTAAATATTTTTCACACTGCTTCCCAGCAGCCTTTGGGGATACTGCCATCCTGCATCTTCTCTACTCTCTCTATAGTATCTAAAGTTCTTTTACATGCTCCGATCTTTAGGCTCATTCTCCCCATTTCCCCTAGCATTATATGTAACGGTGTATTATTTTGCCAGCCTATAATCCATCTTAAATACTGATTCTGTATCGTTTCAATGGTTTTGTCGCATTCCCACCCCACACCTCCGCCCCATAGTAAATAACACTCTTAACCAGCGAATCAAAAAGTCTCATTTTAACCCCCACATCCGTAATATTTGCTCTTTTTCCTATTCCCCAAGTCATTCTCATAGCTATAGTCGCTTTTTCTTTTACTGCCTTTTTCTGTTTCGTCCAAGAGCTTAATTCCTTTCCCTCCCCATCACCAACTTTCTCTCCTGCCCCTTTTCCCACCTCTCCAAAAAATGATAATGTGTGACTTCTCCATGTTTATGGCGAGTCTCCTCTCTGTTAAGAAACTTATCGTCCTGTTTATCATGCATTGGAGATCACCGGGGTCCGTCGCTACCATGACTATATCGTCTGCATACATTAACGTGTATATTTTCGTTTTGCCCATTTTCACTCCACCAACCCCACTCCTACTTAGATGCTCCTCCAACTCGCTTATGAGTAATGCAAACAGAGTGGGGCTCATTACACAGCCCTGCTTTACTCCTTTTCTGGTCCAAAATCTGTCTGATATTTCATTCCCCCCCCCTCACTCTGCATGAAGTTTCCCTGTAAATATTGCATATCATTTGCAGAAAGTTTCCTTTTATCCCTATAATTTCCAGTCTTTCCCAGAGTACTTCCCTATCTATACTGTCAAAAGCTGTTTTCAAGTCTAAGAAAAACGCACATAATTTGCCGCCATTTGAGTTTGTCATCTGGTCTATCATGCATTGTAGGCTAAAGATATTATCTGTGGTGCCATGCTCTGCACGGAAGCCCGCTTGTGCCTCTGGCATTACCTGGTTCTCCTCAATCCATTTTGTCAGCGGGGTGTTTAATATCCTCATAAAAACTTTATTAGTGATGGATGTTAAACTAACCCCTCTAAAATTTGTTGCCCTATTCCTTTCGCCCTTCTTGAATAATAGACAAATTGATATTTCATGCCACTGTTTTGGCACTCTTCCCGTGTCAAACACCTGTTTATACAGCCGTGTCAGTACCTTTACTACCTCTCCGCCTGCATTTTTTATGTATTCCGCTGGTATTCCTTCTAGCCCCATTGCTTTATTTGCTATCAGTTTTTGTATCGCCTTCCAAGTTTCCTCTCCAGTGATTTCTCCATTTAGCTTGCTCTGGTGATCGTCTTCTTCGCGCTTCTTGGCTGACTCTATCATGTTACTAGTCCCTTCGTCATTCTTTCCTTCCAATAGTTTCATAAAATGTTCAATATTCAACGGGATTGCAATCTGTGGAACGTAGAGATCAAAACATTTTCCTGAAGTTGGTAGCATATTTCTCCAGCCGTGTCACAAGGGCCTTGTGTGGAGGCGCATTTTCTTGCTGGAAGATGCCGTTGCCTGCGGGATAAAAGCAGTTCATGAAGGGGTGCAGGTGGCCCCCAAGCAGATCGACGTAGGAAGTAGCACGCAGAGTGGATGTCAGATACACCAATGGACCGATCGCATTCCACGAGAAAACACCCCAGGCCGGTATGGAGCTTCCATCTACCTGAGAAGGGGGGTTCCTGGCTTTGTGTGGTCTAAGCCAGACACGAGCGACCATCAGCACGAGACAACTGAACCGTGACTCATTTGTCCAGTCAACCCTTCCCCAGTCCTCAGCGGTCCAGTGGCGATATTCGTTGGCCCAGGCTAGGCGATGCCAACAATGTATAGCTGTCAAGAAAACGCGTCGTGGCCTCCTGCTTCCAAGGCCTGCTTCTGCCAAGATTCGCCGAATTCTCGTCACGGACAAAGTTGGGGGGAGTCTTTGGTTGACCGCATAGTGATATGGCCCGCTGTCCGGTAAGCAGTTGTAAGCTGGGTGGCCCAGCGAACACTTCTGGCATCAATGAAGCGTGGGCGACCCATCCGACATGGGTTTGCTCTTGCACAACTCCACTTGTGTATGGCAGTAGCTTAAAACATTTAGTAGCTTCAGGGAGGTTGAATACGATGCCCCTAGCTTTTGAGATATGCGCCGAAGTGACTTCCGCGGAGAGCGCTGCAGGGAAGATTGAATTTTCTCTAGAAAGTAGTTGTCACCATAGCAATTTTAGGTAATCAACAAACAGCGTGTCTCATAAAACCGTTATTAAAGGTGTCAGGACTAAAAATCCAGGATATATTTCATAACCAGACCACAAATAATAAAGATATTTTTGAACTGAAATTGTCGTTCCTGAATTCCTTAATAATTAATCCAAAGTGTCTCTCAAAGTAACCAGTTTTATTTCATTCTACTCTGCAAATATTATTAAATGTCAACAAAGATGACTCCTTAGCCCTTCAGAGTGACCTCTATAACATTTACTTTTGGTGTTCAACTAATTGCATGTCAACCAATCCCTCAAAAAGTTCTGTGTTCAGGTTCACTCGCAGATTCCGACCAGCTGAGTTTAACTACCGCCTCGAATCACACCAACTCTCCTTCAAATCAACACAAAATGATCTGAAACAAGAAGTATCAGGTTACTCTGTGCAATCGGTGAGCCAAAAGTATCAGTTTACTCCAGTGCCGAAATATAAATCTTGAAATATCTCGTTAAACATTGCGTTTATGAAAATTTTGAATAGAATGAAAAGTTGTTCGGGATAACTTAAATTTTTTTATGTAAAAATGGATATAATTTTATTTGTAGTTAAGTTTTTTTTACTGTTTTGCAGAGAGTGAGTGTTGAGTATATATTGTTATAATAAATGTTAATTAAAAAATCTCCACGTGGTTATCACTGTCTGCAGCTAGCTGTCCCTCGCGAATAATTTTCGTGATCACGAGGATTTGTGTCCCACTATTGTTGATGTTCTTTCCGTGGATACTGTTATTTTTTATTTCGGACAGACCACTTCCAGCTTTTGACTTGACTAGTCGTCCCTCCTTCTGGTCCTTTACCTCCTCACTAACCTGAAGCATGGCGGTCATTTTCATTTTCATTCCAATGCTGTGCAAATTACTCCTACACTGCCATTCGGTGTTTAGTTCTTATTGAATTTCTCACTTTCTCGCAGCAGCCTTGATTCTTTACCGAGCAGCATTGTTTTGCGGGTTTACCCATAAGGTAATGAAATTTCTTTTAATGCTATTTCAACAATAACGCGAATAAGGGACGCCATGCTGCACATTTTCAATCTTATTCCCCGTTAATAATTAATTATGATTTCACAGTCTTTCTTTAGGCATTAAATGGGAATTTTTAAATTTCTTTTCCTTTCGCTTTGTTTGTGTGTGTGTCTGTCTGTGTGTCTATCTGTCTGTCTGTATGTCTGACGATTACTCGAGAATGCTTTAACTTTTTCAAATTCTGCTTTCTCTCTTCAATAGAGACCCTTCTTGAGCTGACCTGATTAGTTTGTGATTGAAATCGTTCTAACAGTCACGTGAATATTGAGACCCGAATCCCCCCCTTAAAATTGTTTATTGACAATATAAAGCATGTAATATGTCATTCGAACGGGAATCACGAGCACAAGACGAATATGACATTCTTTTCGATTGTACCCGCGATCTCACTCTTTCGGTCATTACCAAAGCCTGATGACCAAGGTTGAGAATGATAGATTTAAAGACAGAGAGCTTGGCTTTCATTACCACGACCCGCGACCAGCTCGCGTTTCTTTACCACGGATCACCACAGTTCACGTCTGACACAGCTTGCTGCACCGATTCGAGCATCCAATTCTTTCTGCTGCCGTCCATCACTCGTGAATGCAATCCCGAGATACTTGAATTTCTCCACATGTCCTAATGAGGCTCCCCTAATATGGAGAGCGCACAGAGCAGGCTGTCTTGAAAGGACCAGAACCTCGGTTTTAGCCACACTGATCTTCATCCCAGCATCTTCACATTTGGCTGCAAACCAGTCTAGTGCATGCTGAAGGTTCGTGCAAGAAGACCCAAGGAGGACAAGGTCGTCAGCAAAGAACAACCTCTCTACCAGGTAGTCATTACATTCCCAGGACGCTTCATACAGGCGATCGCAAAGCGAATGGATCATAAATGTCCTCTTTTCCATATGACGGCCCTGTCTATATCCATACTAAAAATATATCCCTGACACTGTCTTAGAGAACACCACACTTACTTACTTACTTACAAACCCGATTATCCGTTAGGGTCGCGGGGGCAGTAGCCCTATGGAGGATCTCCAGCGATCGCGATCTTCCGCCATCAGGTGCATGTCCTCCCTGGTTATATCCAAGCGACTTGAACCCAGATTCTCCATGTAGTCCAGCCCCCTGGTATCCATCGACTCCTTGGTCTCTTACCCAGCGGCTTGTAAAATAACAACTGCCTAAGAAGACCGGTTTGCAGCCTCCGTTTCACGAGGTCATACGAGCGCAACTGAAATCTCTCAATGCGGAAAAATAGCGGCTCAAGACCTAAAGATTTTCTTATTTTGCTGGTGTGCACCCTATCTAGTAGGGTAATACTTACCACACTTCTCAGATATCGCATTTCGGCCGCTTGTACCCGCGATCGTACTCTTTTGGTCATTACCCAAGCTTCATGACCATAGCAGAGAATGGGGATAAAGAGAGATTTGAAGACAAAGAGCTTAGCTTTGTTAACCACCTCTCGTTTCGTTACTACGGATCGCCATAGTTCACGTCTGACACAGCTTGCTGCACCGTTCCGAGCATCCGATTCTTTCTCCAGCCGTCCATCACTAGTGAATGCAATCCCGTGAATGCAATCTCCACCTGTCTCAGTGAGGCTCCCCTAACATGGAGAGCGCACTAAGAGGCTGTCTTGAAAGGGCCAGAACCTCGGTTTTAGCCACACTGATCTTCATCCCAGCATCTTCACGTTTGGCTGCAAACCAGTCTAGTGCATGCTGAAGGTTCGTGCAAGAAGACCCCAGGAGGACAAGATCGTCAGCAAAGAGCAACCGATCCACCAGGTAGTCCGCCACACAAACACGCTCATCGCCTCGGTTGTCCCTGTCTATCCTGTCCATAAACATAATAAACAAGAGGGGAGACCGTATGCACCCTTGGCGGAGTCCAACACCCACGATGAATAGTCTTGACTTAATTCCATTTATCCGGACACACATCTCAGAGCTTTCGTACAGAGACATGATAGCAACCAGTAATTACCCATCCACTCCATAGTCATGCAACACTTGCCAGAGCTTCTCCCGAGGAATTCTCTCATATGCTTTTTTTAGGTCCACAAAGCAAATTTTCTCTTTTGCATACTTCCAATGGCTTAATATGTCTGAAAAAGGCGGAGACTGGCAGACTTTCTTATGGTAGACGCCGGTATCTGGGCCAATAAGTTATTAGGCAGTGGTGCCATGACTTGTGGTAAGTGAATCTATATGATGGAAATCAAGCAGGAGCGATAATGGGCTCTCAAAAGCCGATTCGTCAAAAAGACAAAAAAAAAGAAAAAAAAAACAGAATAAAAAGTAGGCCAAGAATGGGTAAATATAATAAAAAAGAAAGACAAATTAGTTTTATTTTTCAACTGGTTTTATTGTTTTAAGAAGCAAGCAATGTTTTTTGTTTGATTATTGTATATGCTCATTCTCAATATCGGTCTTTTTAGCAAAAGTTTATTCAAATTAGAAAGTCAACGTACTCAGAATGGAATGTATTGAGCTATTCATTACATTATGTTTACTGAAAAGCTTTCAAGAAAGATTATGGTTTTAAGCAAAAAAAAACGCGTCATGCAGGTAAACTTGTTTTACCAGAATAATAGATAGCAGTTGTCCAGCTACTTTGCGAGCATATCGTCATCTAAAAAGGCAGCAAAAAAGGCCCATATCCTATACTGGTTGCGAAAACTCATAAGGAAGTTTGCATCAACTGTTGCCGTGGTGGACAGAGCTTCCTCTTCTCAACATTTTGCAACGTTTCAACGTTTTGTGGTCCATTCTTCATTATACCTGTACTGAATTTATGTGGCACAACAGCGAAAACTTGAAGATCCCTTTTAACGCGCTGACTTTGCTTATCGCTTTCTGGCGAGGATAATTGTTGATAACTTGTGGCCATGAAACATTCTATGGTCAGACGAAGAACATTATACCCAAAAAAGGAGAGGTTAACACGCACAACTGCCATATATGGGTGCCTCGCTCCCCCATGTCGTGCATGAAAAGCCATTATATTCTGTATACATGACTGATTTTATTTTAAGTCCCTCTTTTTTTGATAAGTGCATGGTATTGTGAACTTCTTTCACCGCATGTGATTCGAGAACGACGATGCTTGGAAACCACCGTCCCCATGCAAGATGGAGCTCCTCCTTATATTGGTCAACAAGTGAGGGAACTGCTTCGTGCCAACTTTAGAGATGATCGGGTGCTCTCTAGAAATTTCCTAGATGAGTGGCCTCCACGTTCGCTGAATTTGAACCCGTGCGCTTTTGGCCTCTGTTGATATTTGATTGATCAGGTTATCAACAAAGCATACGATCTTAGTCTGAGCTGAAAGCCAGCATTTGACGACATGTCCCAGACATTCCCTGGGAAACGCTTCATGCGATAATTGATCATGCTGTGCTACGTTTCCAACATGTCATTGACATAGGGGGCAGAAATAGTGAACCTTGTGTGCTTGTTTAAAACAATAAAACTAGTTTAAAATCTCCATTTGTCATTCTACAGCGCCAAATCCTATTGGTGAAAATTTGCACAAATTTTTTTTCTTCCAGAATTCTCTCTCCCATTGTATGAATAGCGTACATTTAAAATTAGCATCAAAATCGGTTCATTAGATTGGAAGCTAGAGGGCTCTGAGTAGTCGAATTTATTTATATAACCATCCGACGTAGCCAACGAAAAAGACAGGCCGGGGCACTAAAAAGTCACATCACCAAAGTAGATCTAGCAACAATCCAATCTTCATTGTTTTTATGTTGGATTTCAACAATCAGTGCTTTTTCGTTTGTTAGAATGAAGATTGGATTACTGCTAGATCTACTTTGGTCATGTGACTTTTTAGTGTCCCAGCCTGTCTTTCTAGTTGGATTTGTCATCACCGCCAACTAGAAAGATAGGCCCAGACGCGGAGAATTCACCTGACCATAGAAGTCCGAGAAACAATGTAATTATCGTTGTTTCCATCTTGCTGTTTAACAATCAGTATTTTTTCGATTGTTGAAAACAATGAAAATTTGATTGTTGGTCGGACTGGTATCAGGTGACTTCCGCGTCAAGGCCTTGTATTTCTCGTTGGCCTTGGCCACCCAGCGAGGCCAACGAGAGACAGGCCAGGGCACTCAAAATTCACATGATCATCGGGGTCTAACAAACAATTCAACCATCATTGTCTCTATCTTGGATTTTAACAATCAGTAATTTTTCGTTTGCTGGAAACAATGAATGATAGATTGTTGCCCGGACCCCGATGATCATGTAATTTTTGAGTGCCCTGGCCTGTCTCTCATTGGCAGCGAGGCCAGCAAGATAACAAGGCCTGGAAGCGAAAAAAGTCATCTGATCAACGGGGGTCTAGCAACAATCCAAACTATGACTAATGTTTATAGTATTTCACAAATCTTCCCTTGGGGTGGTTTATGCTACGTTTTACTTACTTATTAGTTCCTAAACGTTTTTTTAGCACGTTGGATCATTATCCCTCATTATCAGTTTTTGATTGGTTTGATAGAATTTTTGAGCATGTTAAAGTCTAGGTAACTTGCGACTTTAGTAACTGCTTAAGTCCAAAATAATGACCTAATAATTTTTTTTAATGTACCAAATGGGACAGAGTACGCAGAAGTACGAACGTGAGATAGCAGGAATATGTACGTGCTCTAATAGCACGTGCTTTAATGGTACCATTATGAAACCCTTTTAAACATTTCCTATAAGAAGATATGGCATGTAATATATCAAACAAATTGTCCCAACATATCATGAACGAATATAAAGGAGTAACTAGTGATAGCAGGTATCGGTCTATGGCACGTGTACGTGCAAGGATGTCTCATGAATGAATATAACGGTATATAGTGATGTCTGAATTGTTTAGTAGTACGTGTTTTAATGGTACCAAGTGGTACCACTGGAACTTTCAAGATATGGCATGTAATATATCAAACGACTCGTAATAACGTTCCATGAGTGAATATCACGTGTAAATAATGATCATAGTTATTGGTTTAGTAGCACGTGCTCTAATGGTGCCCTATGATACCATATGGTAATCTTGGAACTTTCTATGCTAAGATAGGGCATGAAATATATCAAACGACTCGTAACAACGTGCCATGAGTGACTATCACGAGAAAAAAATGATAATGGTTAACAGTTTAGAAGCACGTACACTAATGGTGCCCTATAGCATGATATGGTACCATTAGAACTTTCAATTCTAAAACATGGCATGTAATATATCAAACCTCGCGTAACAACATGTAATGAGTGAATATCATGAGAAAATAATGATAATGGTTATTGTTTTACTAGCACGTGCCCTAATAATGCCCTATGAAACCATTTGTACCATTGTAAACTTTCAATGCTAAGATATGGCATGTAGTATATCAAACAACTCGTAACAAGGCCATGAGTGAATATCACGAGAAAATAATGAAAATGGTTATTGGTTTATTAGCACGTGCCTTAATGGTGCCCTATTAAACCATATAGTAGCATTGGAAATTTTAATGCTAAGATATGGCATATAAAATATCAAACAACTGGTAATAACCTGCCATGAGTGAATATTACGTGAAAGTAATGATAATGGTTATTGGTTTACTAGCGAATGCCCTAATGGTGCTCTATGATACCATATGGTACTATTGGAACTTTCAATGCTAAGATATGGCATGTAATTTATCAAACAACTCGTAACAACGTGGCATGAGTGAATATAGCGAGAAAATAATGATAGTGGCAATTGGTTTTGTAGCACGTGCCCTAATGGTAGAATACAGAATTTATAGAACTTTTAATGCTAAGATATGGCGTGTAATATATCAACCAACTCCTTACGCGTTATTAGATTTTTTGTTATCCATAGCTTATTTGAATCAAGAGTATAGTACTCTTAGGCTTAATGGTATCTAAAACTCATTACTAATTAATTTAATAGTGGTTAATCGCTTGCTTCAATAAGACTTCAGTAATTTATTATGAAAATCTAATAGATGCTTACACATAACGCTTCAGCAATTGAGGCTCACTTCTTTTAACATTATGTGAGAATTCTTACAAATTAAAGAACTTTTATGATTTTAAGTGTATGAGGAATAACTTCACTCTCTATTTACCTTTCCTTCTTCAAGTTTATTCTTTTAAAATAGTAATTTACAATTTAGTTCTCATATTTATTTATTTATTCTCATACTAGCAAAGGTACCCGGCGTTGCCCGGGATAATTACACTTGGATGTAAACAGAACAATCTCAAAAAATAAATTAAATTTTGCAATATCTTAAAAATAAACACATGAAAATGCTTAGAATTAATACAGTAAAAATTCTTAATGAAAATTCGAAAAAAATCTTTTTAAAGGCTCACAATGGATGGACCGCTCCAATAATTTCTTACTCAGGTAATCTTACTTCAGATGTACACTTGATGTTGTTGCAATTTCCACTCTTCTCTCGTTGTGTTGAAGCAAAATTTGGCCTTTCATCACTTTGGGTAGTCTAGCGGTCGCCAATTCTTCTATTTACTTGCTTCCCATTTGCTCAATACAGCACAGAGCTAAAGGTTTCCTTTCTCTGTCGTCTTTCCACTCTTTCTCAATAGTCTGCTAACTCTTCATTATCTCCAGCTACTGATCATTTTTAAAGATTTTCAAGAAATTATTAAGTACTAAGAACTCTCTTTTCTAAGAAAAACCTGAATAACAGGAATTCTATGCATTGTTACAAATTGAAACTTATCCATATTGCATCATCATTTTATGTTCATTGTTATAATTCTTGGAAAGGATTGCTTTATCATTGCATCATCATTTTGAGCTCATTGTTATTGGTGAATTGCGTGTTGAAACCATTGTTGATACCTATTGTTGCACAAACTTTTATTTGCATTGTTGGTCATGAGATATATATTGTTGGTCCGTGCAGAGTGTTTGTGAATTGCGTGTTGATACCATTGTTGCAAAAACTTTGTCTTGCATTGTTGGTCATGCGATGTTTCTCATTAATATGCCCTGCCATAACCATGAATATCGATTTTTTATCAATAATTATTATTTTTTCGAATTCTGAAGTAGACAGTGACCTTCCTCATGCTTTGAAGGTCATGTATGCGAAATTTCATCAAAATCGGAATAAAACTGTAGATTTGTATAAAAAACGTACACACAGACCCACAGACCCACCCACAGACCCACCCACAGACCCACAGATGCACAGACCCACAAACATCCTTCTTTATATATATAGATAGAAGATAGATGTTGGTTAATTCTATATATCCATGTACGATGCTGTAACAAGAAAATGTGCTCCCTTTATCTTCTTTGGCGGTAAAATTATTCTTGTTTTGTTTTGAAACCGCTTTGTTAGAATTTTAAAACTAGTAACGTTAATCGTAATTTTCAAATTCTACTGCATGGTCGAACCACTCATTGTATAACTCTAACAATGGTAGCATTTTAAACAATAGCGAAAATCCATCCAATCACAATTGGTATTGATCACGGTCTATAGATATTCATTGTCATCGAGCTTCCGCCTATTTCCATTGTTTCGAAAAGCAAAGGAAAACAGATCACGCAAGGTGCCGCATGGATCGTACTAAGGCGGACTGCATGCTGCGATAGAGATTATCAATAAAACTGAATATGAAAGTAAAGTTACTATCTGCTGATAGGGCGGCACTGCAGGCGCAGTTGGGTCGATTGTACATGCAGCGCCACTTTTCAATAGAGTTCTTGCCCTATCAGGAGCTAGAAACTTTAGCTTCATTTTAACAATGGAGCTCGATGACCACGAATATGTGCAGACCGTGGTATTGACATTTGTACTTCTTATATGCTTCACTGGTGCGCTGCAAAACATTTAGTCACGTGATTCTCGCCGAGTTGACTATCTATGTTATTCTGTGACCTACATTTTAGAGCCTTACTTCCAGTAGGGCGGGAACTCTGTTGAAAAGTGGCGCTGCAGCCGGAATAGTGCGATCTATCAACACCTTCTAATTAAAAGCCTCTGCGCGGAAACCGTCATACATTGCTAAATCATCATAGTAGGCTTATTATTGTTTGAAATACGAATAACAATGCCCTACTTAGATGATGCAACAATGTATGACATTTCCATGCACAGGCTTTCTCTTTAGGAGCTGTTGGATCTATGCAGCACCTGGAGCGATTTGTTTTCCTTAGTTTCTCGAAACAATGGAAAATGGCCGAAGCTCGATGACCATGAATATCTATAGACTAATGATGTACATTAAAGAGAGACTCCGAAGCCATTGTTGTAATTTGAATGAGAGTAGCTGATTAATAATTCTTTCATATGCCGATAACGGACTGATAAGTTTATCTTTTCTTTTAGTTTGTATTCGAAGAATTTTATTATATTTTATAAACAATTTTTCGTTCATGGTTTCAGTTTCAATTTCGTTTCCATCGTCGTTCAGTTTCATATTTTCATTTTAGTTACGTATTTTTGATTTATGCTTGTGGAAAATGATTCCTATTCCTTTTTCGTGTCTGTTTGCACAGTCGTACAACTTTGAGTAATGATTTTGAATTAGATATTCCTTCAATGTAACCTTCATTGTTTCCATCTTGTAATTTAAAAATTAATATTTTTTCATTTGTTGAAAACAATTAAATTTACATTGTAGTTTGGAGTCAGATGATCAGGTGACTTTTTCACTATAGGGCCTGTTTATCCAGCTGGCCTTGTATAGACCTGCGGCCAGCGAGATAACAAGGCCTGGAAGCGAAAAAGTCATCTGATCATCGGGGATCTAGCAACAATCCAACCTTCATTGTTTCCAACAAACGGAAAAACATTGTTAATATCCAAGATGGAGACAATGACGGTTGGATTGTTGCTAGATCCCCGATTGTCAGGTGAATTTTTGCTTCCAGGCCTTGTTATCTCGTAGGCCTCGTATAGATCCGGAAGCGAAAAAGTCACCTGAATAACTGGTGCTAGCATAGTCTTTTAATCCCCTGGTCTGTGCACAGGCATTGAAATCCATTGTTTTAGTCCAACAATTTGATTGCTGTATTTACTGAAAGTCGTTTTTTGCCCCCTCTTTTGAATGAATTACAGTTCAACCATAACAATGCATTTTAACGATCGCACAATGTAACAAAACTGTCAGCTACTATTACTTGTTCAGCAACAAGACGTAACATTAACTGACAGTTTTGTTACGTTGTTGCGATCGATAAAATGCATTGTTATATTTGAGCTGTAGCCAAATTCATTCAAGAGAGAGGGCAAAAAACGACATTTCAGTAGACTCCTTGTAAGTAAAACGAGTAATGACAAAGAGAGTTCAGTCTTTTTTCAAATCACGTGACAACCCACAAAATGGATGCTCTCAGTATTTCCAGGTGTTGACGATCGTCGTAAAGAATGAATTTTTATGATGTTAAAACGGTTAAAACGATAAAATCAAAAATATCAGATTTCTCACTTTCTTTATTGATATATCTCTTTATGAATTCTTATTTTTTGTTGAATTGAATTTTTAAAATAAATTTTAATAAAATATTTAAGAAGTTGGCTTGGTGGCCGAGAGCGTTAGGGCGCATGTCGAAACCAACGAGTCGCGGGTTCGAATCCAGCCGAGGGCATGGATGTTTGTGTTTGTCCTTTTTCTTTGTCATCTTTTCATCATTTTCATTCATACTCTAGAACTAACAATTCCAGTTTCAAATTTAATCAGGTATATATACAGATTCTCTCCTTTCAAATTTCAACTAACACTGTTAATTCATGTGGTCTCTAGATAGCCAAAAACGAATAAGAAGAAAATATTTAACAGAAATGCAAATTTAACAATTTGTAATAGCTATTGCTTTCAAAAAAAAAATTACAGAGGAAGCATTTGTATGGAATTACTGATTATGTAATTGAGCAAACTTACATTCAAAAAGCAGCAGTTTTCTCATTGGAATTTTTCGAAAGAAATCCATCTCACACCTACAAAAATTAGTTTTTAACAATTTCCATTTGATAATGAATTTCTATAAATCTTTAGAAACAGAAATAATTTTCCCCATAATTACAAAAGTTCAATCAAATTTGCCGTTTTTGCCATAGGTTAACAATATACTTGGCTTTATATACCCTCAAAATAGCGGCCTGTCATTACTCGTTTTACTTACAGGAACTCTACTATTCAGTAAATAGAGCAATCCAATTATTGGACTAAATCAATGCTGTGCACAGACCAGGGGATTAATAGACTATGGTGCTAGTAACAATTAAACTTTTATTGATTCCAACAAAAAGAAAAACACTGATTCTTAACATCCAAGATGGAGACACTGAAGATTGGATTTTTGCTAGCACCCAGTTGGTCAGATGATTTTTTCGCTTCCAGGTCTTTTTATCTCGTAGCCCTCGGAAACACGCCTTGTAACGATTTAACAATGTATGACATTGCCGCGTTCAAGCTTTCACTTTAGATGGTTTTGCAAAAGATTGATTATTTTTAAAAAATCAATGTTTCATTGTTAATGATGCAACAATAGCGTGAATGTGCAAGAGATATAAATTGTTTCTAAAAGAATTACGTAGACACAAAATGGAATAAGTTTTAAAATGGCAGAACATTTGAGGAAGTATTTTAACTTCATTCTAATATAAGAAATTCTATAAATTCTATTTACATACATACAAAATCATGCCATGACGTCTTCCAAATTCGCAGGTATAATTTTACTTTAAATTAGGCAAATAATTATTTAAATTATTAAACTAAGGTATTTTTAATATTCCTTTGATTTCACACATAATATTTCTTAGAAATACAAATAAATGTTAAGGCGAAAGTTTAACATTCTTTCTAGTATTTCTCAAACCTGGTCTGCTGCATGTTTTCCATGATTTTTACAAACTTTTTAAATTTTCAATATTGTCGTATTAGAAATTTATATATCCGCTTTATATACGAGCAGAAACATAAGAAAAAGCAGTCTGCATAATTTTAATAAAAGGTTAAGCAATGGCTAAACCAGAAATTCAACCACATGAAAAAACTCAAAATTCAGAAAAATGGGATTCAAAGTTGATTTGTAAATTAAGAACCTATTGCAAAACAATTTTATAATGTGACTTATTTGTATATAAAATTTTGCTTTGTCAATTTTCTTTTTAAATTTCTAATTTTTCTCCATGTATATTTTATATACCGGGTGATCCAAAAATCAGTAGACTTTTTAAAACCTTATAATTATTAAACTATTTAAAATAAATCCATGCAGTTTGCACAGAATTGTCCAGAAACAAGAGGAATATTTGTTTCTAACTAGCTGATTTACCCGGCGTTGCTCGGGCTCTTTTATGATAAAAGTTTGCAATATCTGAATGGGAATACACAGTAAAAATAAACACATTAGAAAGCTTAGAATTAAAAGCTTAGAAATAAAAATTCATATAGAAAAACAGAAAAAAATATTTTATAATGTTCCTAATGGATGGCTCTCTAACAGTTCTTCCCTGTTCGTGTTGGAATGTCGTGTGTAGCTTGAGTGAGTTTACCATAGTTCCGGAGAAACATTCTGTGGAATAATGTGTATGGCTGCGAAAACAGGAGGATAAAGAATGTAAATGAAACTATAGTTTGATCTGATGCTTTTTCAGCTCTGGCTATAGTTCTAGTTCTCCTTTTTTTTTGAGATCTGATCTTTAAGAATTCATTTGTTTATCCAAAATTCAACAACTTCAAAATTCCCTTCTTGGGTGGCGATGGATGACATGATCGCTTGTGTCTGTGTTCTGTAGGTTTCCTGGGGATAATATTCATAGAATAATGGTCGAGTAATTTATTATAATTATGTTAGGTAAAAGACTGCGCCAGTGGATTATACTTTCCACAAAGTGTTTATGATAATTTAGGGTTTATCCCACTTACATTAAAGATACCTCCGCTTAAACAGGCCCGGCCTGGAGGAAAGAATAGGCACTTAGACTGACTTAACAATTTAACATATGATGTTTATTCAATATTCAACAAATGTATATAAAACAATTTTGTATGGAAGGTAATGTAAATGATAATAATAATTTAGGATATGAATTTCAACTTAGTCAAGCTCTAATTAAGATTCAAATAAAATGATACAATTTGTAATTAAGAAATGACTTGTGGCAATATGACTAATTATACGTTTCAATGAGTAATCATAATTCCAAATAATAACTTATACATAAGTTATAAATTATGTGGCATACAACAGAATGATTATCAATTAAGGACTCTTTAGACTAAACTTATAAGACAATGATCAGAAGTTCTTGATATAACAATAATGATATATTAGCAATAGTAATATGTAAATTAGGTATGAATGTAATTCTCAATTATTCGATTATACAATTTATATCTCAAGGAAATTCGGGTTATACTGAATTTAGAAATATCTAGTGATAACAATGTTCAACAGGAACTCTAATTATAAATAGTTCTATTTCTCTCGGAATGTAAAATACAAATATGGCTTTAATAGCTCCGAAATAATAATGAATGTAAACTACTGACTGAGCAATCTGCTATATTGTTACTGAATAAAGATCTGAACGTAAGACTTTAATAAACACAATTAAACAATTAACTGGATAAAATACGGAATTTAGATTAAATTAATCAGGGTTCTTTACGTATTATATGACTGTTCTAGGTTACGTTATAATTGTCCTTCCCACTGTTTGATAGAATAATCCTTCCCAAAATATGGATGTAATATATAAAATAGAAAGAATGAAATCATGTGAGGAATTAAAGAATTGGCCATTGAGACATTAAATTGGAAATGGGCTACCGTGTCTTCTCAATCTGTCCGCTCTTGGATCTCTCTCGTCCTCTCTGCTACAACAGCTTGGCGGGAGGGGGGTCGTCCTCGTCCAACGGAGTGGCTCACAGGAAGATCGTCTCTGGCTTCTTGTACTGGATCTGGGTACTCCACGGGGCTCGGTACACATTCTTGCAACATCCCTCGCAAACCATGAAATTATTGGAATTGATGACGCTGGTTCTCAGCTCGATAGAAACTCTTCAAAAACACCTCGATAACGCGAGCTAACTAAATTTCAATCTGACGGTTACATTTTCATTAAACTACAACGCAAACTGGATTAATACTACAATTTTAAACTTCCCATCTGGAATCCTAAGATTACCAGATGGAGGCCGAATTAGTATATAAATTTATGAGTCGTTCGCCGCACACTTGGCTACGGGAATCGTTACATTGCTACTGACTAAACTCTTTTACTTAGCATCTCAGAACTAACAATTTCGATGTTCGATAGCCAATCAAACATCGGCATCCACGTGATCATTCCCTGTTTCTTTTCTCTCTTCAAGATCCAAAGTTCAATCCTTACATTCATCTTTCTTGCTTTCTATCCGTTCATCCGGTTTCCAATTCACTTGTCCTACACTGCCCATATAATTTCTATCCTTGAATATGATTCTAACGATCAAAACAAGCTGTGTAAACTGACTCTTACTTTCTCCCTCTGACAAACCTTAAAACGTGGCTCCATAACAAATCCCTACACCTACGCATAAAAAATATTTAAAACAATTAATACTTTATTTAATTCTTTCTCTGCATCAAAACTCTTCTAAACTTTATATAAACTCTTAACTTCTGAATCTAAATAGACAATCCTGAACGCGAATAATAAAATAGCTCATTTGCATAAATAATCTGAATATTCAAATTCTAGCTAATTAATTCTCAAAACCTTACAAATACCTCCCCCTGCAAGAAAAGCCTCGCCCCGAGGCGGTACTGTTACCTGAACTCCTCAGGGGGTCTTGCATCTCTGCAGCATCTTCCACTGATGAAGCGGGACAGATCGAGTCGACGCCGGCAAGCCTACATCTCAAATGGCAACTTGTAAAATTCAAACAAGAAATCAGTTAATATAGTGCATAAATGTACTGGTCACCAAGCAATCATTTTCTCGTAATCAAAGATATATAGATTATAAAATTGGGTTAGTATATTAATAAATCAATATAAAAGACAAACAAGAATCAAAATGGTCATAAAAGTATCTAAGTGGTACCAATAAAATAACTGTTCAATACTACTTAATATTACCTAAAGATATCATGATATGATAAAAAATTTTTTTTTATAGGCCTTTATAACGAAGATATGTGCACAAATGTTCAAATATTGTTTTACACACAGTTCAAAGTTTTTTAACTACCACAATGATAGTTCTTAAGCACACACACAGTTCAGTGTCCAAAATCTTAATGAAAGTTCTTTACCTTGAAAACACACAATAACACAAGCACTGAAAGTTTTTTCGAAAAAAAAAACACAGAATTAAAACACTGAGAGACAAATAAAGTACTTGGTACACTGTAGCACAATCTTGTTTTTGGAACACGGAGAGGAAAGTTCTGTTGAAGTGTTCATAAGAGTTCTAGTCTCTTCTCTTCCGCGTTGGATCTCCGATTTCTGCATTGGAATGGGGAAGTGGCCTTCACTGGAACCGTCTGCGTTGAGAGAGTGGTGGCCTCCACGTCAGCTGGTGTCTGGTGTCGTCTGGCTCCAGAGGTCCTTCCTGGCTCCATGGCGTTGTCACCTGTAAGCCAACCCATTCCAATTGTCTCGGCCAATTTTAAAATATTTTATTAAAGAATAGAAGAAGAATAGATAATTAATGGAGTAAATGTTGTATTCCCATATGTAATGTTGAATCATATGTGAACCCTTATAAATGTTTGATACTGAATTTCTGTCTATTCAAAACAATGAATAAATGGATAAATAAGTGCGTGTAACCTTTTACTAATTCTAATTTTCATATAAATGTGTTCGCGCGCAAAATCGGTATTGTGTCGAGGAAGGGGGGGTTCGGGGCTCTTAAACAACTCTTGGTCAATAGCTCAAGTACAACAATAACACATTAATAGCTAAGCACCCGCCATCCCGTCTTGTCATCTGTAGTGAGCAAGGGGGGTGACGTTTACTTATTATTAAGCTAGAGAGTAGATAGGCTAACCCACAATTTAACAAAAGAATCAGCTCTAAGATCAAAATATCAACTTAAAAGGATGTATCATATATCTTAAGTGTGCATCGATTGCTTATATATTGTCTGGGATAAACTGTAAACATCGTTATAATCTTGTTCGGTTTATCATGCGTGTAAAATGTCTACTTCTGATTAAATTTCTCTTTATTTATTTCTTTAGTCGAGGAAGTTAGATTCTCCTTTCAGTACTAATCCGGGAACAATAGTTAAGACAGGTTCCATTCACAAGGAAAAAGGGTTGACTGGGTTTGTTTAGCTTTCTTTGATTATCTAGGTCACCAGCTGGTCAAGCTTATCAAATGGAATGTCGGGTATAAATCTTGAAAGGAATAAAATTTTTCAAACTGTTTCTTAAATAATAATAACAAATTAACTCTAGAGGAGTGAGGATTTCTATATTAAATTCCTATTTAGAACATGAATCATTATCTTAGTCTCATAATCGGAAATATCTCTTAAAACTGAAGAAAATTTAAGCATGAGTTGTATATGGTCTCAATAGATGTTGTTACTTCCTGAGGCTCTTCCTGTTCGAACCTTCCATTACGTTCTTCTGCTCGGACCAGCCGAAAACAAAACAATGTGTTATTCATACACTGCCACAAGGAATATTACCATCACTAATAAACGTTTCTATTAGGAATGAAGTGTTTGTTTCATGTAAATACCTTCAAAATGTTATAGCAATCGGTTCTTCTGATTGTTCCTATGACGTCGATGTATAATTCTACACGTAAGCATTAGAGTAATTATAAATATTAAGGGACAATAGAATTCAAGAACTGGGGCAGGGTAGCTAAGCCTACCTCCGAACTATGGAATTCAATGTCATAAAATCTACTTACTGATTCTGGGTTAACTTCTCTCGCTCTCTGTTAGTCTAACGAGGGTTGAAGAGGGGGGGGGGGCGACGTCTCGCGACCTCTCTACAACGACTTCTAGTCCGCTCCCGTCGGTGCACTCTAGGAGGGATCACTACATTTTAAATATCTCTCGGGCCCTATTGATTTGTTTGAGCATAAATTCACTGTATTAATTGTATACCAAGGCCTTAAAATTATATGAATCACACCTCTTCACTCGGGAAGACAATCTGTCTTGTTTCACAGTTTCTGGGTGATTGCTCGATTCTGTAGTTCTTAATTTTGCTCCAACCATAAAAAAATTTCTCGGGAACTACCCTTCGACACAACACTGTAACTTAATTCTAAATTGTCTGTTAAGCTATAACGACGCGCACGCGCTCGCATGAGCAACATTATTAAATGCCAAAACTAGTCTGGAAAAAAAAATATTAATCAACAGCTTCTTCGGGATGACCATGAAAAGGACATCGATTGTAATTCAACTTCTCAAAAAAAATTGTTATACACAATACCTGTTCATGTCGCTACCTCCCAAAAGTTTGCACCTGTATCCCACTAACCTTAGTAGTAGGTAACAAGCAACTTCAGAAGGCAACGGCTTAACGTGTTTAACTGAACAGTTTAATTTTCTAATCATCAATGTCACAAAATGATGCTATTACTTTTATACTACAATATCTGTATCACCAAATATTCCACAGTCACAAACTTCAACTCTCTGGAATCAATACGATTCAAAGTCAATCCAAGGCCACAATAATGCTAATCATAAGATGAGTTTCTCATAAGGTAAATAAAACTACAACTACTATTCTGACGCACTACTGCTCTACTCATTGATTCTGCGCATTATCCTTGGGTAAAACCTAAATGTTCGCAGACTATGGCTCTAATTATCTTACAGATAAGTTCTGAGAGGGGAGGGGTACCAACAGTCTCCGTAGAGGCTGGGGCGGAAAGGGTTTCTATCAGGGCGGCGACTTTATGGCGTTCGCCGGAGCTCGGTATACGGTTGTCTTCATTCAGACGAACTTCTTCCCTTTCCACGGGTATTGGTTGTCTAAATAACTCGTCTATGACGTTAGCGTCATCTCCGGGTGGGTTTCTTTCGAATATTTCAGTGGTTCTTTTATCTTGAACGGACGGCAAAACCCAAGGCACTTCGGGAACGCTTCCTCTCGAACGCAACATATACGGATGGGAGGGGGGTGCATTTACTGCTCTCCCGGTCTCGTTGCTTCCTCCTGGGACGGGTGGTGGTCTCGCTGGCTCCACATTCGGCTCGGCTGCTGGCATCGCATGGGGCGGTAGGAACGAATCCTCTTCGGGACAAGTCGACGGCGCCTGGGGCTCGGGTGGCGCGGCTACTGGAGCTCGGACTCGTCTTTCCCTGCGACGTGGCTCTTGGGGCAGGTCTCCTATCTTCGGCTTTATTCGATTTGCATGGACGACCTTAGTTTTTCCCGTTTTCACATGTTTGATCAGGAAATTAACCGGGGAGTACTGGTTAACTATCAAATAGGGTCCTTCATAAGTGGGGTGTAACTTTTTCACCAGTCGCGGTTTAATCTGTGGGCCGGCTAAATATACGAGGTCGTCAACCTTAAATGAATAAGGCTTGTGATGTTGGTCGTGGTATTTTTTCCTTTTCACCTCCTGTTGTTCTCGAATTTTGTCCACAAGATCGAACGCATTCTTGATGCGAGCTTCAATTTCGCATCCGTAATTTTTGTCAACGCCATAATATGGTCTTCTCGGTGCGGTGATGATATCACCAGGGAGGATGGGATCTCTCCCATAAAATAATAGAAATGGGCTTTCTCCTAATGACGAGTGTGGACTGGAGTTATACGCAAACATACAGAACGACAACCATTCTGGCCAGTCTCTTTGACTTTTTTCTACGTAGTGACGTATCATCTGTATCAAAACCTTGTTCAGTCTTTCGACAATTCCGTTTCCGGCGGGATGATACGCTGTGGTGAACAGTTTCTTAATACCCAAAATCTTGCAAACTTCTCGTAAAAGTTCAGAAGTAAAGTTGGACCCTCGGTCGGTCAACAATTGGATTGGAATGGAATGACGATTAAAAACACTGGTGACTAATGCTTTAGCCACTGTTTTCGCAGTTTGATCCATCAATGGAACAGCTTCCGAATATCTCGAATAATGGTCTGTGACCACTAAAATGTATTTATAACCTTCATAAGAGGTGGTAATCGGCCCCAGAATGTCGGCGGCTATACGGTAGAATGGATGTTTCACTGGTGGAAAACTTTGTAACGGCTGTTCTTTACGTTTAGGTCGGGCTGCATGAAGCTGACAACTTTCACATTCAGCACAATATTTCTGAATATCTGCTCGCATAGTTGGCCAATAATATTGTTTGTCAATTTTGACTCGCATTTTCTTTGATCTAATGTGTCCACTGGATGGAATATCGTGAAAAAGATACAAAACATGGTTTCTTAAACTATTCGGAATGACAACTTGTTCCCAAATCTCCTTTCCATCTTGTGATCTTTTTATATGGTACAATACGTCTTCATCATCCATGAAAAAGTTTTCTTCCTTGTCCGGCCAATCGGGAGGGGATGGTTTCACGCCAATGCCCTTGAAATAGTCTCGAATCCCTCTCCACTCCTTCTCTAACTGCTGTTCCCTGGCTATTTCCTGCTTACATATCAGCGGCTCGTATTCTGCCACTGCTGAGATAGGAACTCGTGAGAGGCCATCGGCATTTGTGTTTTTAATGCCGGGTTTGTGTATAATGTCAAAATTAAATTCGGATAACGACAACGCCCAGCGGGCAAGTTTCGAAGTCGGGTCTCTGAGATTGAATAGCCACGAAAGAGGACGATGATCAGTTTGTAATGTGAATCTATTGCCGTACAAGTACACTCTAAATTGCTTAACGGCATACACTACTCCTAAACATTCTTTTTCGATCACCGAGTAATTCAGTTCACTCTTTTTTAACAAACGACTGCAATACGCAATAGGGTGTTCCTTTCCATCGAAGCGCTGGGATAATACTGCACCTAACGCATACGAGCTAGCATCTGTTGCGACTATAAATGGTTTAGAAAAATCCGGACTCTTTAATATTGGTGCTGAAACTAAGAGTTGCTTAAGGTTTAGGAATGCTTTCTCTACTTCATCGGACCAAATGAAAGGTGTGTCTAATTTAGTTAATTCAGTTAATGGCTTTGCAATGGCACTGAAAGATTTCACATGCCTCCTGTAATAATTTGCCAATCCCAAGAAAGATTGAATTTCTTTAACATTCTTTGGCCTAGGGAAGTTTTTTACAGCGGTTATTTTTTCTGGATCAGGAGCAATACCATGCTCTGAGACAACATGACCTAAGAATTTAACTTCGTCATTGAGAAATTGACACTTACGAGGTTTGAGTTTGAGATTCGCTTCCTGTAACCCTATAAACAACATCTTTAAACTGTCTAAATGTTCAGCGAATGTCTCATTAAATGTAATGAAGTCATCTAAGTAACAGAGAATACGGTCCTGTAGACCTCTGACTATGAAATTGGCGGCTCTTTGCCATAGCGCTGGTGAATTGTTTAAACCCATAGGCAATCGCTTAAACTGAAATTTCGCGTCCGGGGTACTGAACGATGTTTTGGCGGAATCACTAATTTCCAGTTGAAAATATCCTTGATTCGCATCTAATACACTGAAATATTTCGCCTTTCCTAGCTGACTCAAAGTTTCATTCACATTGGGTATCGGAAACGAGTCAACAGTTGTAACCTTGTTCAATCTACGATAGTCTACAACGAATCGATAAGACCCATCCTTTTTCTTTACTAATAAAGCTGGTGCATTCCAAGGGCTAGAGCTGGGTTCAATGACCTGATGCTTTAACAAGTTATCTATCATTTCCTTCATGATACCTCTCTGTGAATAAGGAATTCTGTATGGGGGCTGAGCTACAGGGGGGGATGACCCAGTATCAATCCTGTGGTGTTCTATCTTACAACATCCCAGGTCCCACTCATGATGCGAGAATGCCCCATTAAATTCATACAACAGGTTTTCCAATGGTATTCTTTTGTCAGGTGTTAAATGATCTAAATGGAATAATTTCAAAAATTCTTCTTTTGTTAATTTAATTTCTTTTCCTTCTTCTATGGAGGAACTTAATTCCACCTTCTCCTCCTCTGCCTCGCTCAGATGCCCAATGGTTTTATCTGCCGGTATTGTAATGGTCTCTCCTGAGTAATTTAATATTCGAATTGGAATCGTATCCCTTTGCGATACTTTGACTAGCACTTTTGCTGCTAACAACCCTGACTGTGAAAGATCTTTTGGCTCCAACACTCCTATGCGCTCTTTGTACTCCTGACTCGCCAACCTGCCTTCACAAACAGACTCTGAATAAGGGGGAATGGAAATTTTGCTTTTACTACGAACAGGAACGGTATCCATAAATGCTCTGATGTTTGTAATTTCCGAGGCGCCAGCCCTACAGTCTATTCTCGGTTGGATGCCCACGAATGGGATGTCCGTATCTATCGCCTGTAACAATCTATCGTGAAAATTGATGACAAATCCATATTTGGAGAGTGCATCTCTGCCTAATATAGCTTGATACGGTATTTCTTTTCTTCTTTGCCAAATGTAACATTTTAACACATACTTTTTGTTACCAAATTTGAATTTAATTGAATATATTCCAGTAGTGGGGAAGTTATGCCCCGTTACTCCAACCAATTTTATAGCGGGTTCTCTAACCTCGGTAACTTTATATCCCAATTCAACAATTTTCTGTACTATATCCTCACCTAATAGAGTAACTTTTGCTCCACTATCAACCAGGAATTTTACTTTCACCTCTCCCAATGAGCCTTCAATCATTAATTCTCCGGGATCCTCCGAAATATGTGCCATTTGTAACGTTTCTCCTACATCTGTTTCCTTCTCTTCCTTTCCTTGGGGAGGGGGGCTGATCGCACGCTCGTGTGTCTGAGTCGCCTTTGTTAATTTGTTTCCCCTTTTTTGCTCTTTTTGTAACCTTTCCTTGCAATAACGGATCGAATGCCCTTCTTTTGAACAATAATAACAGTTTACTCTGTGAAACGCTTTATTTACGCAATCCTTTCTTTTATGCCCTTTTAAATGGCAATTATAGCAGATGATCTCTACACGCTTTCTTCGCATGCCTCGCCCTCGCTCTGCGGTTGAACCTCGGCCTAAATGCGGCGGATTTCTCCGTGCGGGCGGTCGGTAATACTCGCTCGGCCTTCTTTCACTTACAGTGCGCTCTCGGTAGGTATTCGTGCTTTCTTTTCTACGCATTCGGTCCTCTATACGCCTACTGATTTGTTCCTCTGCTTCTGGGCTCAATGACACAATGGTTTCTTTCTCAACTGAATGGAAAACATAACCTTCTAAACCCCATTTCTTAACAATTTCCTCTTCTTCCTCCGCTTGTTCTATTGCTTGTTTCAAATTCTCTGGTTTCTTAAACATAACGACTCTTCTTACTGGTGGCAACAATCCTTCCACAAAACGCTCTAAAATTTTTTCCTCTAAAATTTCTTGAGCATATGCACGCTTTATTTCTACTAGCGCTCCCTCTCCTACTATCTTATGCATTGTTTTATTTCCTAGACTCTGTAACCGTGTTGCATACTGGCGGACTGATTCTTGTACACCTTGTTTACATTCTCTAAATAATCTTTCATTTTCTCCTCTCAACTCCTTTCCAAATCGCTCTTTCAATGCTTTTCTCAATGCTTCATAAGTATTTACTGATTTCATCTCTCCATCTTCCCTACAATAGAAATGTGCATCCCCTGTTAGCTTAATTTTAGCAACATTATATCTAGTTTCCGCTCCCCAATTCATTACTTTTCCAATTTCATCTATTCGCAAAAAAAATTCCTCTGGATCCGTAGATCCATCATATGGCTTTATTTCGCCTGCTAGCGCAAATGACTGCAACACAGGGGCTTGATTCATCTTGACTTATTTTGTTAGCTTATCTCTAATATAATAATTTACCAATAGTGCCTTTCTTTCGTCTCAGGTCTTAATTTTGCTTTAATAATTACTTCACAAATGTAGGCATGTAATTAATGCAACTATTATGCCTATGTAAATACTCTTATTTGAATATGCCTAATTAAATCGCTACAATATCTTGATATCCTGCTATCCTGCATCAATTTAGTAGGAAAATGGGTCTATAATATCCTGATATCCTGTCGCACTGCGCCAATTTTATGTAGGTTTCCTGGGGATAATATTCATAGAATAATGGTCGAGTAATT
>JAHWFO010028073.1:194852-206588 GCA_023313115.1 Rhysida immarginata | reverse complement strand
CCATAGTGAAGCGTAAAAGTGTTTGGTGTCTGAGATAAATTAGCTCCTAGCTTTAAACCTTGCTTGATACCTTAATTGCTTAATGGAGCTCTTATTCTATGGTTGTGCGAATATCTTTTGAAGAAATAGAAGAATAGGAGAATGACCAAACATCGTTAAATTTCTTGAATCTTTTAAGTCATCACGTGGGTGAGAAATTATAATAATAGATCAGTGAAAATATAACGGAGAAAGAACGTAAATGGTGCGTTATTTGAGCTATGTTCATAGGGATTTTTCAGTTTCTCACTTTTGAATACGCATACCTTTAAAGCTTCTCACGACCACGACTTACGAGACACCCTGTTTGTAGTGATATTTAGACAAGATGAAGACGAACCATATAGCGATAATTAAACACCTGCAGATCTATAATAAAAACAGAGATGTGTGTGGCCTAGAATTTTAAACAATTGACATTTTTTTGCCAATCATCACCGTAAAGAAGATTTTTGTGATTGTTCCGTGAAGCAGCATCAACAATGACTGTAAGTCTTCTGCAAGAGACAAAGTGAATCTTTTATTTTTTTTTATTTAAACGGATTTTTGCCAGCGCACAGTGGAATATTTGATAATAAAAGCTGGTCATAACTATTTTTTTTCCTATTTATGTGTGATAATCGCGATTGTAGAACTGATACTTTCGCAGTTCGTAATTTCAAACACATAATCTTGCAAAAATTCCATTTATTGTCTATTTGCTTAATTGGACATTGAAGCACGACATCATACAAATATTTTTCTTAAATATCTTTCTATCCGAAGAATAACCTATAACAAAGTAAAGGAAATTAAAAAAAAACTGTGAAAGATTGAAAACGTTTGTACACACGAATATTTGCTTTCCTCCGTTTCCATTTCCTATTTCCTATTTGCAACAATCGTGAAGTTCGGGAGCAGGAGTGCAGCAGACGCGTGCGCGCGCAGTTTAAAAAACATTCATATAAAAAAAAAACGCTGAACTTCCTCTACTTTTTTCTTTTCAGCTAACATGTTAAGATGTTATATAACAAAATTCCGTTTCAATATCTTTTCGGACGAACCCGGAAACATAACAAAACGACAAATTTGCAAAGTTATTGACTGAATTTTATTTATCACGTCAAATTACACCTCAAAGAAGACAAAAAAAAAGATTCCTAGGACATTGTAACAAGTGAATAAAACATTACATACATTTCCTAACATGTCCCATTATGAAAATTGTTCTTAAAGACAGAATTACTTCACTTAGTCGTCGATTAAAATTATGCGGTTTTTAGAGCGCCGAGATTTGGAATGTGCAACGAAAAATAAGACGAGAGTCCGACTGGCAAAACTATTGAACCAGGTACAACAATGTCTTAAAGAATTAAAATTTGATGTACCATCTAGGAGGCCGTGACTGTACCCTCATGTCAATACAATTGTTGAATTGTGAATTAAAGAAATCAAAGTTATGGCCAGTTTTTAGTATCAAATGCTCCGCTGCAGCGATAAAATTTTTAACTTAATAATTGAGACTTTGTTTAATGAAAACTTTTGCGATTGTTCCGTGAAGAGCATCAAAATTGATGCAAGTCTTTCGCGCGGGAATAAATGTATCTTTATATTCTACAGAGTCCGCCAAAATATCTATATGCACTTTACTATATATCATCTATAATTTTTTGCGTAACAACAAAATGGAAAGTTCACACCCCAGTATTATTACATGTATTGAATGAAGACTATCCCGCTATAATTGCCATAATTGCCACCTAGACATACGAGATTAATGATAAGAGTTTGCTCGGAAATGGATAGGAGCAACTGTCAGCCGTACTCAAAAATATTTCAGCGCTAATGATCATCACTTTGAACAGCTGTCGCAATTGTAGAAGCCTGTTTGAATTTAGTGTTACAACTTGTATATAGTTTTTTCTTTTGCTGAAGTGTGTATACATTTTTTGGCGGACTCTGTACACGTTATTTGAGAACATACTGTATACAAACTTGGGGAGGGGGTGATATAGGGATGAAATCGAAGAAACATTTCCCTCTTTCATTTTATTCCCGGAGCATTGTTTTTGAGATAAAAAATGTTGAAATCCTACCTGCAGGAAACAGTTCTTTATATTCTGTGGAGACAAAGACATTAGTATACGAGACACATGTGGGATCCGATGAAGAGCTGGTAACCATATTCGCCGTAGCTGCTGACCAGATTTGCAAAGAACCAGGACCATATGAACGTGTATGTCAGTTCATGCAGTGACATCGTAAATCATGGATTCATGCCAGAGGGCGTCAATTAGAACATTTATTGTAAAACATTTGCATGTTTCGTAAACACAAGTCACATTATTGTATTGTATGCAATGTGTTTTTGTTCTTTTTATTACATGATTGTACATGATTTTGACGTATTCCAGAAGCAAGGATTGAGTGGCATATTACGTCTAAGCGATGTCCAACTTTTTTTATCTCAAAAATCATGCCCCAGAGAAAAAAAAAAGGAAAGAAGATAATATTGCTTACAATTGATCCCTCTATCACCCACCCAAAATTTGTACACATTATTCGAGAACACCCTGTGTACTTTAATATGAAAAAACTATATATTTTTCATGCGACGCCGGGTAATTTAGCAAGTAACTACGTATAAGATGTGCACAAATGAAAAGAAGACTTTCAATGTAGTGCCGCTGTAACTAATCGAATTTGTTCAACATGCTTGTTGATAAATGTAGCGTCATCTCTGCTGCCTAAATCCCAAAACAGCTAACTCTGCCATGAAGGCCGGAAAAGTGATGCTCATTTTTTTTTTTCGATGAAGAAAGACCAATAATTCTCGACTTTGGCTAGAACGATGTGAAACAGTTAACGCTAAATAATACTGCAATACGTTGCTGAAGCCGAGACAGACCATCGAAAACCAGCACAGAAAGAAGGTCTCGAGATAGATAATAATAATAATAATAATAATAATAATAATAATAATAATAATAATAATAATTTAATAATAATAATGTGACAACAACAGGGGAGGGGAAACCACCAGATAAAACGTAAGTCCAAACCCGATGTTGTCCCCCAACAGGCGAAAAGCCTAAAACGGAGTTACTAAATATACATTTAAAGGAAAAAAATAAATGCAAGTAAAATAATAAAATTAATAAAATTATTAATATAATAAAACAGTAGCAATACAACAGCAATTTTATTACTAAAATCTAGAAAGCAGAAAGGATAACTTCCTTTTGTCCAGAAGAGAATTCGTAGAATTTAACTTTTAATTTATAAAATCGATCAATATGCGATAAATTAGTTCTCCATTTTCTTAAAGATAACAGCGCCTTACTTTGCCTCTTGGACCTAAACTGGCAAACGACAAGATTGAGACGTAAGTCAGGCACACAAATGCTGCATGAAATAATTCGGGAGAAGGTTTTGTACATAAAAATATGATAATAACCAGATAATTTGAAAATGGAGGAATTATTATCCAACAACTTATTATGTCGAAATTTGATTTTAAAAACTTATAAAAATTGTTTATTTTTTTTTTTGCAAAAAGATAAAATTTTGCGTTTTGCCTGAATACCAGATCCGGATGCCATACATAATTTTTGATAAAATCAAAGGTAACCGAGTCTTTAAAAAAATTCGACAACCTCTTGCAGATACCAATTCTTTTGCACACTTCTTTAGTCAAAGATTTATTATGGGTGGCAAAAGAAAGAGAGGTTTGGGAAAGAAAACCTAAATCTTTGACTAGAATACTAGAAGACAGAGCGGCTGAGTCAAGATTATAGTTAAAAACAAAGTTAACTGTTTTGCGTGAAAAAGTCATTATAGACGATTTTTTGGCGTTAAGAGTGAGACCATTATTGCCTAGCCGCTAACCTTATTAATTACATCTTCAAGCTCTTGACAGTAGGACCAGTTTTTTATACATTTGAATAATTTTAAATCGTCGGCGTACATAAGGAAATTGACAGACCTGGTAATATAATATAATAGGCAATATCCGCCATGAAAACATTAAAGAGAACGGGTCCTAGAAGAGATCCCTGTGGGACACCACTCTTAATAAGACCTTTCCTAACGGAAAGATCTTTTCCAATAGAAAAATACCTCCCGATTAATAGAGAACGGAACCAATTTAATAACGAGGAGGAACATCCAATTATTTTAAGTTTTTCCAATAACAATTTAATATTAACGTTATCGAATGCTTTGGAAAAGTCCAGATATATTACATCGACCTGGACTCTTGCATCTATATTCTTAGAAACAAATGACGTGAAATCTACGAGATTAGAAACTGTAGACCTATTCTTCCTAAAGCCGTGTTCTGGTGGTAGAAATCGATCTAAGAAAACAGACAAATAATTGGCAACAATAGTTTTTAGTAATTTCGCTGGGAACGATAACACAGTTATTGGCCAAAAATTAGAGGCTAAGATCGGAGATGTAGTCTTAGGAATAAGATGGAAATTAACACTCTTCCAAGCAGCTACGTAAATACCTGAAATTAACGAAAGATTAGGCAATGTACAAAAAGGACTAGAAAGGGCATCAATGCACCCCTTGTAAATATAATCAGGAATACCATTAGAATCTAGCTGCCTGGAAGCTTTAGTTTTATTAGCTGCTGCGATTATAGTTAATTCCGTAATTGATATTAATGAAAAAGGCATGTCAATTTCTTTCCAATATTCAGACAGACCTTCATAATCAGCCTTTAATATATATTCTTGACTAAAATTTCGTTCAAGTCCCTCTAATAACCTAATGCAATCCAAACTTTCGAGTTTATCAGGGTACATTGTCTTCCTACCCAAGAGCTTCTTTGTTAACGACCAAACGTTTTTCGAGTCATGAATAAGATCAGTCTTCATCTTATGAAAATAATTATTGTAATCCATTCTTCTAAATAATTTAAATTGCTTTCTCGCTGATTTGAAGCTATCTAACACTTTACAACATCCAGACTTCGTATATAATTTATGCAGTTTATTTTTACGATTACATAATTTTATAGATTCACTCGAAAACCAAACAGGATAAGTATGCATTTTGTCCAAAGGTGGCAAAGTCAATTTAGAAAAAAAAAAGTTCGAAGGCAGTTTTAATAGTATTCACAATAATGTCCCAAATCTGATCCACATCATTAAACTCACCAATTAATTGCCAATTGAATGATTTAAGATAATTATACAACATTTCAAAGTTTCCAGCACGAAAAATATACAAATGAGGAGAATAAATTAAGCTCTTTTTAGGACTCATTTGAAATTGTATCTTATGCTCAGGATGGAATTTATCTTCAGAAAAAATTGATAAAGTACTACTTATATTTTTGACTGGAAAATTTGAGAATACTTTATCTAATGTGTCATTACGATGATTACAGATATTATTCTTATCTGAAATATTAAGTTCATTAGCCCACAATTCAGTATATATTGATCGGGTTCTGCAGTAATAATTGCTATTTTTAGAAGGGAAATATGTTAAACATGACTGAATAATTAAACATGACTGTATAATTAAAAAGATCTTGTGTGACTGCCATAGCAGTTGGAACAGCAATTAAAACTCCTCCACCTCTCATATCAGCCTTACGATCTGAACTAAAGACTTTAAAACTCTCATCAAAAAGCATAAAGTTCGTGAAAGAGTCAGGTTTCAGTGAAGCAAAAAATAAAATCGTTATGACACGCCGTGGCGCTATGCACTTCCAATAATTTAGTTCTTAGGCCACAGGTGGAATTGTTTCCCCCAAACCCGTCATAATCTGATCATCATCTAAGTTTCCGTAAAATTCAAATAATAAAACACCCTCAGGCCAATTGGAGGGCAAGAATAACTTATCAACAGAACTTGCAGCAACAGAAACATAAAACGAAGAATAGGAATTAAATTTAGTTTTTAATCTGTGACAGATTAAAACTTTTTCTAGATATAAATTTGATGCAGAAATATTAATAGATAATCTCTATTCAAATCCGGTGCCACCCTGGAAATAAAGATATTAACCGATTTGTCTTTTAATGAATTTTTGGCTGCCTTAAATTTAGAGCCAGAATCCGCCACATTCCCAAATATCATTCTTTTATATGATTTATCTGATTTTCTGGCAATATTTTTTCCATCAGTTATTTTTCTATTATCTAAAGTCATATTCATGTTAAGATATTTCAAAGTTTGCATAGGTTTAACGGCTGGAATCATACAATTTGAGACAGGAGGAAAAGATTTCACATTACAAGCAGAGGTAGAATTTAAAGTAATAATATCAAGAAGCTTATCAACCTTATTATGTAATGATCTATTCTCCTCCTGAATCTTAGATGCTAGTAATATAAATTCTTTAACAGAAACTATTAAATCATTTACCGTTTTTAGCAAAATAGACATTGAAGTTGTGGAATCAACAGCACTAACTGCACTGACTCCAGTATTACCTGAGTCGTGATTATCTTCTATATTCAGTTCACTGTTGTTTTGATTCAATCTAGGCCAATCAACCGTGCTAACCTCACGACATATTTGACAGAGACATGTCTATCCAATCCACTTCAAGGTATTCTTGTTCACTCCCACGCACTTCGCATGAAATTTTCTCTTGCAGTCTCCTTTACAGATTATGTACGCCTGTTTACCATGAATGCTGTTCCCACAGGACTCACATACGCCAATATTGCCCTGATTACCTCCTTTTGCCATATATTAAAAAAAAACAAACGACAAACAAACAAAACAGAAAGAGCTAATAAAACAGCGGCACCTGGTGATAATGATATTTCATTCTGAAAACAAAAAATATATATATACAGAAAAGAATACAGTATGAAAAAGGATCTATCAGAAAAGCTAAGATTTAACAAAAACAAAAATAATAGAATTCCACTTAATAGGTTATAACATTCCATTTTCTAGTTTTTATTTTAAATACATTATACGAAGTTATATTTTAATTATCAGGGGGGACTTGATTCCAGATAGTTATTTTTTGATTATATATTGAATATTACTCTATATTTTTAAAACATTTTGCAATTCCTAAGTTACCTTTTAACTTCGTATTGTATTCATGAAAAATCTCATTAGTAAAAAAATTCAAACCTTTTAAAATTAATTTCTTTATACATTTGTAAACATAAAGCTATTACATGCGTTTGTTTCAGAGTTAAAGTATTTACAGATCTAAAATGAGTTTTGGTAATTGTACTAAAAATAGGTAAATGAAATAAAACTCTAAAAAAAACGGCTGAGGATCTTCTGCAATTGTGACATTAAAGTTACTGCAGCCTTACCCCAGCAGACATTTAAATACATTATAAAAGCATTATACAATACTACACAAGCTTTAGAAGACAATAAATTTTTTATTTCTTCTTATTATTCCAATATATGGAGCGTTTTCCTCTAATATAAAGATTATATGCTTTTTCCACACGCCTTGAACCACATGCCTTAAACCACACGCCTAGAATTTTAATTGCGTAGTTTTGTTTTATTACTTCTTTATTTATTTTCAATTCAATATTTACATTATTGCTTATTTTTTTTTATTTCTTAAGCAACATATAAATTCAGATTTTTCTGAATTTAAAACTAAATCATTATTGATCATCCAGTTTTCAATGTTCAGTATATTCTCAAATACATGGTTTTGTAACTGTTCTAACGAAGGTGCATTAACTACCAAATTGATATCATTAAAATATTTCATGAAAGATGCCAATGTGCCCAAAAAACCGACTTTCATTGTTATGTATATACGATGTCATATCCTTGATATATGACCTCCCAATTTGTGATGGGAGTAGCCACCCTTTACTGCTCTAACTACTACTAGGCGTCGTGGCAAGGACGAAAGAAGTGCGCGGTATGTATCCGATGGTGGGCAGTCCATTCCACTTGAAGCGTTGTCCACAGTTTGTTATAGGTGGAGGGTCCCGGTGCCGTACATGGCGATCAAGATACTCTCACAGATGTTCGATTGGATTGATGTTTGGAGAATTAGTGGGCCAAAGAGCACTCAAATGTCAGGAGAGTGTTCATAGAACCAATCCAGAAGGAAATGTGCCTTGTGGCATTGTGCATTGTCCTGCTGGAACACACCATCACATTGGGGCAACAACGTGAGCATGTGCGGGTGCACCTGGTCCGCTACGTTTGAGAGATAGCCACAGATATTCAAACTGCCCTCTAAACGAATCATTGGACCTAATTGCCCCCAACAGAAGATCCCCTACAAGAACCACACACTAATCCACCAACCTATTTCCGGGTCACAATAGAATCCTGCAGTCTCTTTTCATGGCACTCACCATTGCACATCAATCATATGGAGCAAGAACCTTGACTCGTCAGAGAGGGCGTCCTTAGCTCACACGTCTGTGATCCAATGGCCCACGTCTAGGCGTCATTTACGGTGACCCCTGATTAGCATTGGTGCAGCAACCATGTGTCGACTGCTCAGGCCCATCCCTAGCAGGGTGCGCTCAACAGTAATATCAGATACACATCTGTTGGCTACACTTTTGAAACTAGTGATCAGTTGATGTACTCTGGCTCTTCTGTCACTTTTTATGGTCGTCGTAGATGCCACTCATGCTGTTGGTCGATGGCCCGTGACCCTTTAAAGTGATGGCGTTGGGACGCGATTTCTGTCCCTGCTGTCCACTCTTTGAAAACCTTCACTGCAGCGGACCGTGAACAGTTCAGAAGTCGCGCCGTTTCGAGGATAGTGCCACGCTTGCTGCAATAGCCTATTATCATCACTTTTTGGATGTCACGTTTACCCATCTTAAGGAACGTGCAACTGCTTTAAAGCATTGATGCACCAGCTTTAAATCTTTCTCAGCCTGTTATGCAAATTTCGCCATTTCGCAAAAACGCTAGACCAATCTTGATGACATTTTTCCTGGTAATTCCGATGGACCCTAGGAACGTTTTAGTTAGGTCATGGTGGAAATATCGCGTTTCATGGATGGCACACTCCACAATTATTTACCCCCTCCCTAAAACAGTTACTTATGTAGTGCCACACCAGTTAATGCGTTAAGTATATAGTGGAACACCAGGTAATGTGTTAAGTATAAAATGGATGATGGATGAATTGTAAAGGGTGGTCAAAATAAAACCAAAGTAGTTATACTAGAAACCGAAGTGTTTATTGTAGAAACTTGAGCACTGCAACCCTCTGAGTCTATTGTACGATCCACAGGAGACCGTAGCAACCGGGACTGTCGGCTTAACGTACCCTCCGAAGCACGGGGCGCGATGGATATTTCCAGGTGGTCATCCAACCTTTGATTAACCGCACCCAAGGTTGTTTAACTCCCCCACTGCAATAGCAAGGCGAGACAACAACCCTCCAAGTATATAATGCCACACCAGTTAATGTGTTAACAAACGTTCAACCCCCCTTTCCCCCCATAGGGATTGATTTCCAAAAACCCCTTCTTAGCGCTCACTTACATTTTGTAAAGAACCTTAGTGCAAAATTTCAAGTTTTTAGGCCATGTGGTTTAGGCTGTGCGCTTATCACTCACTCAGTGTGATAGCATACAGACAGACAGTGTGAAATATATTTTTTATATTTAAATTTTTGACCAAAGGTGGAGCTGGAGTATGGTCTTAAGATGCGTGAAACAAGCAGTTGAGCTAATTGAGCATTATCTTGGCTCTAAGGATGTTACTTTGATGTTGCCTAAGGAAACGCTTACACACAAGCGATTTTCGAAGATCCAAGAAATCGAATTTAAGACGAATTTAGAACTCTAACTAATATAAAAAATTTTTTTCATTTTAAATAAAATCCCTCGTGTTTTTGAGCATTTCTGCAGAAACCGCATCGCTTTATTCTAAATAGTTTAACAATTTTAAGTTTTTAAAAAGTCTACTGAAATGTGGATCACACTGTAGATTACTAGTTCGAGAACTAGGACAGATTTTATTTATCCTTGAAACCCAAAACCGCTGTTTGGAAATTTGGAAAACCTATCCAATATGTATGCAAAGTATGTCAGTTTTATTAAAAATCAGTGGTGAGGTTATAACAAAGCCAACTAGAAAGACAGGCCGGGGCACTTAAAGTTGCACGACCAAAGTAGATCGAGCAACAATCCAATCTTCATTGTTTCCAACAAACGAAAAAAATTAGTTAAGGCATCGTTATCTAACGATAAAAGGGTTTTAGCATCAAAATGTCATGGGTAGTAGCGGCCGTGACTAGAGTAAGTGGAGGGGCATAAATACAAAATTTCAGGTACATAGGCCTTTTCGTACAAAAGATAGCTCTTGTTTTGTATTGGAGCCGAGGCCTCAGAGGATTGTATCAATTTTAGTGCGTAATAGTTAAAATTTTAGGCAAGACATTATAAATATAAAACACTTCAGTTTTTTTATACTTACAGTATTTTTAGTACCACACAACGAATATACAAAATTTCAGGTTACTAGACCCATCCGTTCAAAAGATTAAAAAGGAACCATGAATTTCATACAAGTGGCCCCTGAGGGGCCACTGGCCACCCAAGAGGAGTCAATATATTTTTTTGCACCATCCTTTGTATAGGGCCTACGTGTGTAGAAAATTTAAAGCCTCTAGGTCAATCCTTTCAAACCTTATGGCCTCAAAATGTTACGAGCATTAACGGGAGGAAAGCATTACTTCAAATAGTTCTTTAAATTCTGACGTCAGTCAAACTTTGACGTCACAAATTGCTAAAACGCAATCAAAACTCCATGGACTTGAAAGGAAGTCAGTTGGCGAAACCACAAAAACACATAATTTTGTCCACCCCATAGGATTCGCTATATTTTTTAGCTCGAACGGCTCATTGATGTTGAAAAATTTTAACAATCGGCGGTCAAATTTTGAAAAATTTCACCAAGCAGCTCGTTGAATTTGATAAACTTTAACAATCGGCTCCGATTTTGAAAAATATTTCAACAAGCGGCTCGTTGACGTCTAAAAATCTTAACAATCAGCTCTCAAATTTTAAAAAATTTCAACAAGCGCCTCACTAATTTTAAAAAATCCCGACAACCGGGTAACTAATTTCGAAAAACTTAAGATACCGCAACATCACAAGAGCGGATCCCAACACACCACTGGAGAAACGGAACGAAATAAAGATCAACAACAATAACAGTATCCTCCTGCTGACTATTGCTGCTACTTCTATTTTAAAATTTGTACATACACAGTAGTCCTAGGGAGAAATTAGCCTGGCTTCAGTTCATAAAACAACTCTATCACCCCCTATCGATCGTCATCATCAACAACGCAGTCTTTTAAATAACGTCAGGGAGCGATCAAAACAACGTAAAGTTAAGTATGAGGTGAGTAGTCTTGTGCATACATTTAGAACAAATATTTCTTAATTACACAGCCATCGTAAAGTAATAATAATAAAAAAAAAAAAATAATAATAATAATAATAATAATAATAATAATAATAATAATAAACAAAGACAACACTTAAGTACTTAGATCGCTTTAGATCCAAGACTGCTAAAGTGATCCGTTAACAGACGTTACTTACTTACTTACTTACAAGAATGGATCGATGACGGTTTTTTTACATAAAAATAATAATAAAGAAAAATATATTTATATATATACATATACAAATTCACAATGTAATCTTCTACAATATTTTCTAAAGTATTATTATTAAGATTAATATTAAAAAGAAAATTTTTTTTATA
>JAHWFO010028073.1:168910-194752 GCA_023313115.1 Rhysida immarginata | reverse complement strand
GTATTTATTTATTTATTTAATTATTTATTTATTTATTTATTTATTTATTTATTTATTTATTTATTTATTTATTATACTTTTTTTTATTGTTTTCAAATTTGGTTCATTTTTGTTTGATAGGGAGATACGATTAAGGATCTAAAGCTACCAACATCATCATCTCGCTCTTATCATCATCATCATTAACAATACAGAAAAAGGTACCTTAAAACGAGATAGATATATCGTGTATTGTGGTTATTATAGTAATATTAACAAATTTCATAATATTTTCACGTACACGTTCAGACCGCCAAGCATTTTTGTTGCTTTACAATTGAATGTTGCAAGCGAGTACGTTAGTCGTGTCCCCGATTCCCTGCGGGAAAGGCGGCACTCCTCCGAATCGTCTCAAAAGCTGGTGAATTATTAAAAAAACAATTCAATAATAATGGGTAGGTTCGGGAAGTATGGGTATGTTTTGGTAGGTTCTGTGAGCTTTGGTAGTTTTCAGTGGCAAGTTTCGTTAAGTTACGGGCAGATCTTGTTGGCTTTCGGTCAAGATCATTAGTTTCTGGTAGCTATTGGGAGGATTGGTAGCTTTCAGTAGTAAACTTTGCTAGGTTTTTGCTAGGTTTTGGTAGGTTCTGGGCAGGTCTGGGTAGGTTATGGAAGTATCATTAGGTTTCTGGTAGGTTTTTGGGAGGTTAGGTAGCTTTCAGTTGTAAGCTTCACTAGGATTTTGGTAGGTTTTGGGCAGGTCCGAGTAGTTTCGGTCAGTATCATTAAGTTCTGGTATGTTTTGGGAGGTTTGGTACCTTTCAGAAGTAAACTTCGGTAGATGTTTGGTAAGTTTTGGTAGCTCTCAAACATGTTTGGGTAGATTTTGGTAGACTTGGTTGGTTTTGGGCAGATCTGGTTAAGTTTGGGAAGTATCGTTAAGTTCTGGTAGTTTTTGGGAAATTAGGTAGCTTTCAGTAGTAAGCTTTGGTAGGTTTCGGTAGCTTTTTGGCAGGTTCAGAAAGTATGGGTGTGTTTTGGTAGGTCTGGTAGCTTTTTAGGTAGCTTTGTTAGATTTTTGGTAGGTTTTGGTAGCTTTTGAGAAAGTCTGGGTAGGTTTTGGCAGGTTTTGGGCAGGTCCGAGTAGTTTTGGTCAGAATCATAAAGTGATGGTAGATTTTGGGAGGTTTGGTAGCTTTCAGTAGTGAGATTCGCTAAGTTTTTGATCAGTTTCGGTAGGTTAGGTTACTCTTTGGCAAAGTAAAATAGGCGGACGAAAGGAACCGAAGGTACAGTTAGACCTACTTAAGACATTTGGTAACCCTTGTGACAAATGAACAAAACATGCAATTGGGAAACTCGTACCTGCATACTGTTTATAAGTTTCTTTCCTCCGCCTAACAATTTTACCGATGCTAAGTAGCGCTAAGTCCGTTGCCAGGTGCTTGTCGTTGCTCTTCTCTTTAGCTCCTTGAAAACAAAGAAAGAATATGAAAACTCTATTTACATAAATAGTTGCTTAATAATATAAAAATAGATTCACCCTCGTAACGTTATGACGCGAACGCCCAAATAACATCAAACAAGATAGGAGAAAATATAATAAAACAAACATCATACATCTACGCTATCTCTCTCTCTCTCTCTCTAACTACGAAGAAGTCTTGTTGTTATTGTTTTTTTTGTTTTTCTTGTTGTTGTAATATGCAAAATCTTTATCCTTGATCGATAAATTAAGGTGGGTTGTACGTTTAGAAATATTTTGGAATAAGTATAGAATATCGAAAAATGAAGTATGATGGAACTAGAAAGTAGTTAACATGAGCAGGTTCCTACCATGATTTACATATACGTTGGAAATGGGAATTCTTTGATGTTTTAGCGAAGTACGGGTTTGCGAATCTCATACGACTGCTTTATTTTTGCGAATATACCCCGCGCACTTGTGTAGCCCGTATCACACTGTCGTACGAAGAATGCTGATCCACAAGCATACTCGTGCGGGTTGGTGCGAAGAGCCAATTTTTCCTGTCAAATCGACTCCACGCGAGGAAGCAGACGGGTAATTTTAAATTTGTACTTTTTACATTAAAGAATGAATTTTGAATACAATAACATTCCATCGGCTCCCTCTAGTGTTCAGTGTCGTGATGGCGTGAACGGACGAGTTTCTCACGCTGCGTTTTGGATGGAAAACCCCAACTTTCCGTCCAATCGACTCAACGTGAGGAAGCAGATGGATACAATAATAATATCCAGGAGCTCCCTCTAGTGGTCAGCGTCCTGATGACATGATCGGTCGGGAAAGTTCCGAACTCGACACCAATCACGCAGTCATTGTCAAAAGATGCACCGACGAATCCCCACGGGGTATGCTCGCAAAAACATGGTTTCTTCTTAAAATGGCCGTTGTAATTTTTTTTAATAATTAATTGGATCCAATACGTCCATCCAGGGCCTGTATGGCCAGAGGTTGACGAGTTGGGTCCCTGGATGGACCTGGATTCACGACTGCTGTATGATGGGCGCAGCAGCCGGGGGGGGGGGTGAAGATCTGCTCTCACGGATGGTCACCCATCCAGTGACGAGTCGTGCCTGGTGTAACTTAATTTCACAGAAGTTGTGTTTAGTGAAAGCCCACCAGGTTACAACCTTCCCCCAATTAAAATAAATATTTCTCGCTTGTCTTTTGAAGGCTACGCATCTGTGTTATACATTTTCGTACAAAACTGTTTTTGTATGTAGATATAAATTTTTCATAATAATGTACAATTGTATGAGGTGAACAAATTATGAAAAACCGGAGAGAGGGAGAGTGATGGAAGATTACGCCGCTGCTATACGATGCTCGGTACACTCTTACAAAAACTCACGATGCTCGGTACACTCTTACAAAAACTCACGATGCTCGGTACACTCTTACAAAAACTCACGATGCTCGGTACACTCTTACAATAACAAACGTCTTTACTGCATGCGAATCCGCAGCGTTATACATGTCCATCCGTAAGCTTCTCTCTCCCGTCTTCGCTTGGAAACCTTCCGTCGATGTCATACTACAAAACAAAACGTCCGTCATCTTTATCCCTTACCAAAGTCTTTTTCCTTTACGAGTGCCGACGACTCCAATAACAACGACGCATGATCAGCACTTTAAACCCTTTTGGATAAGAAATTTGCAGGTACTGAAGGATCCAAATCACATGTTAAACAATGAATGTGTGGTTCTCTGATGACGACGTCAACGAAAAAATCCAACAGAGAACAACAACGAAAGAAGGAGAACAGCTCAACGTAAAGAAATAATAGAAAAGGGCTCTTCATGGAACGACCCCTTGCGCAACCTAGACGACACGCGTAGATAAAGTCCTGTTCAAAGAAAATAAGATTAAAACAAAATCACGAGACATTGACAAGAGAAGACAACGGTTCAATGCCATGCTCATCTGCGTCGATTCTTCTTTTGACAAAGAGGCGATCGTTTTTGACGACAATGAGGAGGATGTCGATGGATTTGATCGAAGTGCGATATTCCTCATCTCGATATAGATCCAGGCTGTAGATCTGACTGTGCGGACTATTGATGTTGAAATTCACGTCTTCGTCTGTCTGCAATGACAAACGCATTAAAGAAACATCACAAACACGTGAAATGATTAAGAAACGACTGTTGAGGTTCCACGTCATTGAGAAGCGACAATTTAGTTCTGTTTGAGTTTTACTTATGCTTTAAGATTGTGGTAGCAGGAGCGCTATGGTAGAACTTCAGTGCTCGCAATTTCGCACCATCAAACACACGTCTTCAATAGTATTACTCAAGTGAAACAACCTATTTGCATTTGCACTGTACAGGAAAGCTGACTGTAGCTGTCGTGACAAACACTACAATTTCTCGCACACGCACCATAAGCCCGTGCAACAACTTGCGGAGCTTGACAAAGGTCGAATTCATGGGACTATGGTCTCATCAGCATATCGCTGTGCAGATCGCTCTTCATGTTTCTGCGTTGCTCTATGTCGTCGGCAGCGGTTTACGGAAGGAGTGCACTCATGCACGACTGTCGAATCGTACGGACGTTTTGAGCAAACATACGGCATCCGTCGATGCATTGAGAGTACCAGAAAACTATCAAGAACGTTGTTGCATCTTGGCCTCGCAACCGAAGTCTCGTTCCAGCACCCACGTCGACAAGCGTGCATGACAAGGAAAGACATGTGTTTGCGATGCAACAAACATTGAACCTTACCCCAATTGAAAAAGGTGCGTTGCATCGTATCGACGGGCAAGCGTGTTTGCCGTGAGACATCTGATAACAAACTATCTGAAACCGTTGTTTTCGCGTCTACATGACTGTACATATTTATCTATTGTTAGAAGAATCTTAGCGAACATCTGGATCGACACGTCACAGCAGCGAGACAGTCCATCCAGCGAGACCATCCATGTTCATCAACGGCGCATGGACACAGATTCCTGTTGCTACCTTCTAAGCACTCATCGCGTCAATGCACGCAGCCAACAGAACTAAGTTACACACCTGAGTAACGAACTAGCGAAGCGATTCCAAGACTTACCGGGTTAAGTAACGGTATTCCGACGTCAAGTACTTGCACTGGAACTCGAGAAGCTTAGGCTTAATCGTATCTTAATCGATGTGCGTCGAACCATACCCAGAACCATTTTCGGCCGTGTGATCCTTGTCGTCGGTCAAGAGATCAGCTTCCCTAATTATCGATGACACGGCCTCGCTACCGACTTTTACTCGCGGGACTGTGAAAGTTAATCTGCACGAGAACGAAATAAAATCTTGTAAACAAACTCATAAACGACAAACGTCGTTGACGTACGACAAGAGCCTTACCACATTCTTATAAATGACTTTGTCGGCCACATGCACGATTTCCATGCCGCAGCTTTTGAGAGGCGACGAGAAATGGTAGTGCGTGTTGTTCGGAAGCAAGCAGCAGAGAGGATCGTTGAGGCCCTCTATGAAGCCCCTCGGAAAGCGCATCCAGGAGAAGAACGTGTGGAGACTGTAACGTGCTAGTAAAGGCGAACTGCGTTTACCTGCCCGTACAGCCAACGCTACTGAAGCAAAAAGTAAAAACAAAAACCCTCCCCTTGACGAAGAAAAATCAGTAACAAGAACACAGGATAACCGCGGAGATAAAGCTTGAAGAAGCTACAAGAGATTCGACAAGTAAGGTAAAGCCCGACAAAACAAAGGTGAAAAATCCACACTAAAAAGATAAACCCAATAAACACCCGATATACTAATCCCCACCAAAAAAACAACCCCTGAGCGAAGAATAAAAAATGAATAGATAAAGAAAATTCCAAATAATTATTTTTCTTTATTACAATAGGAGGACACAGATAAAATTGAATAAAGAAAAAAACAAAGGTGAAAAATCCACAAAACAAAGGTGAAAAATCCACACTAAAAAGATAAACCCAATAAACACCCGATATACTAATCCCCACCAAAAAAACAACCCCTGAGCGAAGAATAAAAAATGAATAGATAAAGAAAATTCCAAATATTTATTTTTCTTTATTACAATAGGAGGACACAGATAAAATTGAATAAAGAAAAAAATTGAATATGGTCTCAGAAGAGGGGCGAGATAAACAAAAATCTTGCAATAGTAAAAGGCGAGGGAGAGACGGGAAAACCAAGTGCTTAACATCCAAAGACCGGTCAATGACGAGTGATGAGCAGACTGGTCGAGTGGAAGAGGTTAACTCGAACAAGGCTAGGAGAATCCAGTATAGTGGTGAAAGTCCAGAAAGGTTGCGAAGAAACGTCCACACTTTAATCAGGCAAGACCATTAAATGAAAGTATAATAGGAAAATATAAACTGGAAATAAAAAAAAAATCTTTTTTCTTTTCTTTTAAACATAAAAAAAATTTAATAATAATGGAAGGAAAATTAACAATTCAAAAATTTATTTAAAACGGAAACATAAAAGCTTGAAGCAAAACAAAACAAGCAATAAACCCGAGACCTCCTCTGGACAGCGCCTAAGAACGGGATACAAAATTATAAAGTAGAACAAAGACGACAGAACAATAACGAACAGTAACGGAAAAATGAAGGGCAAAGATGGACAAAATAGGTTCATATGAATAACAAAAGGGGTGAGAGAAGGAAGGACGTAGGCGACAACATGAGCAAGGTCCTGGAAAAGGAAAGCGAAAATAATAATAAAAAAAATTTTAAAGCAAGGAAAAAAAAAAATATTATTTCCATTAATCAGAAAGAATTGCCCACAATAATAAAATTAAAAATAAAAAGAAACAAAGTGAAACAACGACTCTGTGAGATTGCTGAGAGAGTCCATTATATTAAATGAAACAAAAGTGATATTATAATAATAAAAAACTTGCGCGACATTTTACAAAGTCACTTTAAATGAAGATAAACCGGGAACGTAAGTAAAATATCCATAACAGGAGAAGGTCCACTCTTGAAACATCCGACGAAGAACACAAATTCAAAGATCGCCGGGGCGAAAACTTATCTCAAAAAAGACGCAACCGCAACTGAAACAGGGCAACGATAAATTAGTGGACGATTCCACGAAGACGTAGCGCTTGAACAACTTCAACCGAACAACTTTCACGAAAAAGGAAAAACTGGAATAGATGCAGTGCTGGATGCCATGATCCTGATAGGCGACTGGGTAAGAGCAGAAATAATATCTAAACACGAACTTTTCATTCATGAAACAAAGTAAATGTCGTTGACGTCTGAGGCTAGAAAGTCTATCTTCCACTGAAAAGGCATCTCACTGACCAAGGAGAGGGCCATGAGGCTGTTGCTATCTCTCTCGCTTGTTTTCTACTTCTGTCCAAAAAAATCTTCAAAACCCAAAAATTACAAAAATCAAAAGAAAATTTAAATATCGCAGACACGCGACATGACATCCGAGTTCAAAGAAAAGAAACAGCCAGTCGCTTTAAGAAAACGAGCAGCCGAATACAACGAAACTGCCTAAACAATGAAAAACTAAGCGAACAGAGAGCACAGACGCACAACTAACAATAACATGGGTAAGAAACCAGCGTAAACATATTGTAGTAATAAAAAATATTTAAAAAAAAACAAAAAATTATTTATTAGCTCACAAAGCAGACTCCCCTGAGTGGATGCCCCCTTACCGTGGGTCAGGGGTTTGGGTGCTTCAGGGATTCTGTGAGCTTTGCTGGTTGTAGGGTCACCCTTACCAGAAAGGTCATGGTTGAGAAGTGAGACGAAGAGTATCCAAACACACATATATCTCATGATGTTGACAAATAAGAGAATTCATACTGCATCGGGTGTGGCGCAGGATAAAGTCACCAGCGTTCGGGAGTTTGGCAGAGGCTCTCGTTCGAAAAATAGTCGACAGTCTCCCGGCTGTTATCTCGGAGCAATGCCTCCGAGAAGCCCCACCAGTGCACTCGCTATGCGCTTGGGGAAACGGTCGGGGTCAGCGCATGCCTTTGCCCAGGAGGAGAAACGGGTAAAGCGACAACGGGATCCGGTGCTGTCAATCGGCACTTGGAACGTATTCTCCATGATAGGAAAGGAATCAGAGTTAGTGGAGGAAGCCAAACGGTATCAACTGGATATCATAGGTATTACCTCTACGAAACGTCCGGGTTCTGGAACTGTGGACTTAGAAGGAGGGTGGAAGCTTTTCTACTCTGGTGTCGACCCTAACATGACTGCCCAGGCGGGAGTGGGGATACTCACAAGTCCCCGGCTGGCAGATTAAGTTGCAGATTGGACCCCCTTTGGTGGAAGACTGTGTCTCCTGAGGCTTCAGATAGGGAAACGGTCTCTCTCTCTATTCGTTGCATATGCTCCATATGCAGTCACAGAGTACCTACTTTTTCTAGATGAAGTTGATGCTGCTTTTAGCAGGAGAGGGAGTGCAAATTCTGTCATCCTGATGGGCGACTTTAATGCACACGTAGGGGCTGATGACCAAACGTGGAGGGGCGTGATTGGGAGGAATGGTGACCCGGATTTAAATGCGAATGGGAGGTGCTTGTTGGATCTCTGTTGCAACAATAAACTTTCCATCACAAACACCTTCTTCCAGCACAGGGATGTCCATAAGTATACCTGGTACAGGGATGCAATGGACCAGAAGTCACTGATTGATTTTGTAATTGTTTCAGCTGACTTATTCCGATCAGTGTTGGATACTCGTGTGAGAAGAGGGGCAGAACTATCAACTGATGACCACCTTGTTGTCTGCACTTTGCGGTTCTCTGAATCCATGCCAACCAAGCGAAATACTAGGTTCAGACAAACTTGGCGCATCAAATGGGAGGCACTGGAGGATAGAGCTGTGAGGAAGACCTTTGCAGATAGCATATCCTCAAGTTTCAAAGAACTACCCAGTGATCGTGGTACTGTTGAAGAGGAGTGGCAGTTGTTTAAAACTGCTGTGATTACTTCGGCTGCACTGTGCTGTGGTCGTAAGCGGCTGAGTGTGGCGCAGGGCAGTGAGAAAAGGACTGCATGGTGGAAAGGTGAAGTCCAAGAAGCTGTCAAGGCAAGGAAGGAAGCCTATTTGCTATGGCTTGCAAATAGGTCAACTTCAAGTCGACTGCGGTACACTGAGGCGCGAAAAGCAGCAGCAAAGACAGTATCAACAGCTAAAGCCAAGGCCTGGGAGAAGTTCGGGGAGAAATTGGAGGCAGACTATGGTTCGGCAAACAAGGTGTTCTGGCAGACCGTGCGCCACCTCCGTGGAAAGAAGTCTCTTTCATCACAAACTATTAAGAGTTCAGATGGAAGGCTTCTGAAAACGGAGGAGAGCGTAGCATAGGTGGAAGGAATACTTTGCATCTCTCCTTAATCCGGTGACAACAACAACTGAGGCATACGAGGTGCACCTTGGAGCGGAGAATAGTCAAGGTAGTATCACTGAAACAGAAGTCAGATGGGCAATTAAGTCCCTGAAGACTGGCAAAGCTGCAGGTGATGATGAAATCCGGTCCGAGATGTTAAAGGCCTTAAATCAGGATGGTATCCTGTGGCTGACTCGAGTGTGTCAGGTTGCTTGGATATCTGGACAGGCCCCTAAGCAATGGCAGACAGGAATTGTGATCCCTATCTTCAAAAAGGGAGATCAGAGAGATTGCAACAACTATCGAGGCATCTCTTTGCTCAGCATTCCTGGGAAAGTGTACGCTAAGTGTCTGGAGAAGAGAAGTCGGGAAATAGTCGACTCCAAACTGTCGGGGGAGCAGTGTGGTTTCCGACCTGGCCGAAGCACGACGGATCACATCTTTGCTCTAAGGCAAATCTTTGAGAAATCCTGAGAGTATGCAAAAGAGGTCTACGCTTGCTTTGTGGACCTCGAAAAAGCATATGACAGAGTTCCTCGGGAGAAGCTCTGGCAAGTGTTGCAAGAGTATGGAGTGGATGGGCAATTACTGGTTGCTATCATGTCTCTGTACGAAAGCCCTGAGATGTGTGTCCGGATAAATGGCATTAAGTCAAGACCGTTCACCGTGGGTGTTGGACTCCGCCAAGGGTGCGTACTGTCGCCCATCTTGTTCATTATCTTTATGGACTAGATAGACAGGGGCAGCCGAGGCGATGAGCGTGTTTGTGTGGGCGACTGCCTGGTGGAGAGGTTGCTCTTTGCGGACTACCTTGTCCTGCTTGGGTCTTCTCGCACGAACCTTCAGCATACACTAGACCGGTTTGCAGCCAAATGTGAAGAAGCTGGGATGAAGATCAGTGTGGCTAAAACCGAAGTTCTGGTTCTTTCAAGACAGCCTGCTCAGTGCGCTCTCCATGTTAGGGGAGCCTCATTGAGACAGGTGGAGAAATTCAAGTATCTCGGGATTGCATTCACGAGTGATGTACGGCAGGAGAAAGAATTAGATGCTCGGATCGGTGCAGCAAGCTGTGTCAGACGTGAACTGTGGCGATCCGTGGTAACGAAACGAGAGCTGGGTAACAAAGCCAAGCTCTCCGTCTTCAAATCTATCCTTGTCCCCATTCTCACCTATGGTCATGAGGCTTGGGTAATGACCGAAAGAGTACGATCGCGGGTACAAGCGGCCGAAATGAGATTCCTGAGAGGTGTGGCAGGTGTTACCCTACTAGATAGAGTGTACAGCAGCACAATAAGGGAATCTTTAGGAGTTGAGCCGCTACTTCTCCGCATTGAGAGATCTCAGTTGCGCTGGTATGGCCACGTGATACGGATGCCGCAAACTAGTCTTCCTAGGCAGTTGTTATTTTCCAAGCCGGTGGGTAAGAGACCAAGGGGTCGGCCTAGAACCAGGTGGCTAGACTACATGGAGAATCTGGGTTCGAGTCGCTTGAATATTACCAGGGAGGACATGCGCCTAATGGCGGAAGATCGCGATCGCTGGAGATCCTCCATAGGGCTGCTGCCCCCGCGACCCTAACGGATAAGCGGGTTTGAAAAGTAAGTAAGTAAGTACAAAGCAGACTAAGAAGAATTAAATGATCATTCCTTTTTCAACAATAAATAAATCTAGTAACCACAGCAAAAGGCACAAATCTCCATCTATCCTTTATCAGAGGGAGAGAACCGGAAAACAAATTTTTCTTATAACTCAAAGGAAATTCTTAGGCGATTAAAAATTTTTATCGCGGACTGGACAATCAGAGAGAGGGGCGTATCTAAGGTTTATAAATAAATATCGGAAAAAGTTCTATCAGAGAACGAACAAGACGCGTCAAAAAAAATGACACGACGAGGAACGAGCTAAAACTAGACGCTTAAAATAATTGACTCACCAGGGAACTAAATATCAATTAGACGGTGAAGCGTAAAAAAAAAATTCGTCAAGGGATAAATAACAAATGTTTCAAAATAGCGATATCAATAACTCAATACACGAGGAACTGCAATCCCGATCAATAAATAAATAAATCCCCAAAGAGAAAAAAATTTTTTAGTGCGAGGACAAAATCAAATAAAATAAATAACCCCCCAAATGAGATACCAAAAAAAACCCCCCAAGAACAACGCGAACAGAGCGCATCAAGTGAACCCTTTAATATTAAAAAAAATGAGTAGGGGGAACACAGTAACCTCCGTAATAATAAATTATAAGCATCTAACAAACATAGCTCGTGTCCGAAACAACCGATGAACACACTAGTCTTGGAAAAATTTACTCGTGCCGGAAACCAGGAATATCGGTAACGCGAAATGCTAGAGAAGCACAACGAGGGAGGGGAGCACATAAGGCGTACCCTATTTCAGTGATTAAAAAATGAACCCAGCAAGCAGTAATCCAAAAAAAATCAGAAGAAGATGGGTCTCTAAAATTCTTGAAAAAAAAGCTACTAAAGCCTAAACAAGAAAAAAAATAACGGTACGTTACAAGACATACGAAAGAGATCTAAAAAAAAACGAAATTCAGAAGCACGAGAGGCAGTCATAAAGTCATTGGTGCCGCTGGGAAGAGCCGTAGTAAGTATCCTGCTTTGTGACGACTCCAAAGGGGTCATGCGTCTGCACAATGAGGCATCAGCACATTCCACACTGGAGATGATGCGTGTTGCAGTGGTGCTGCGATTTGGAATACTGACCCGTCACAGCGAGTCACTGGTGCCATTGTGAAGCGACATCCCTGTGGAACAGATCAAGCTGTCCAAATGACGTCGCCATGACAACGCACCAGCATAATCCGCACACGATACCATGACTGTTGCGGTGGCGCTGCGATTCGAAATACTTCTTTTGCTTCAGGTCATCTTCGAGGCGGACCACTTCCTCAACATTCAAGCAACGTCTCTCAAGTGGCGTCATGGAGCTGTGAGCCATTGTAAGGATCTTGTGCTGTGACGAGCCACAAATTACGAAGCAAGCGTAAACAATAGTGTGTCGTATCACCCCGTAACAGATCAAGGTGCCCCAACGGTCAGAATTCTGCGTGACAACGCGCCAGCGCGAGACCATGCGTGTTGTGTTGGAGCTGCAGTTCAAACATCCAGCAAGTTTTTGGTGCAGCAGCATGGAAGACAAACCTTACAGCAGACGCTCCTCCATCTGTGACGAGCCCCAAACTGCAAGCAAGTGGAGATGACAGCCCTCTCAGACTGCTGCATCACCGTGTTCAGACTTCTGCATGATAACGTGCCAGCTCACGAGACCATGCACGTTGTGGCGGTGCTAGTCATGGCGGACCAGTTCCTCAACAGCCAAACGGCGTATTGACTTTAAGACCATCCCTCGTAAAACGACTACGTTAATGACGAAGGGGACAGGAGGCGTGAGCAAAGAGGAACGTACGTGGTGTCTGAAAAGCCCCGCAGCTTCTGTTCAGTATGTCGTCGGTCTTGGTGCGTAGGTGGGCCTCGTCGCGACTCTTCAGATACGCCAAGAACGAAAAGCCCATTGGATTCAAATCAGGGAACCATCGAGCCTCCCACTCAACTGGTCCTCTGAGGTCATTCCAGGAGCCGCACCACTACAGGATCAGACTCACGCTACTTGGAGGATCGTTCTCCTGTGACCAACAGCGCTGATCTTATCTGTGGACTTTTCACGAACCATCTTCCCATGAGCGTTCAGGGAGATGGAGCTTGACGTCTCGTTGCTGCGACGTCACTTCGTGGCAAGACTTTTCAGACACCCTGTACATGTACTTTGCACTAGACAGAAACTGTATTCAAGAAACTTACTGTCAGGATTCGAGCATCCTTTCGACTTCAACAGCACTTGGACGCCTGTAAGCTTTGACGAACGGATCGACCCCAATTGCACTTTGAAAAAATCCTTCAAATTTGGCATGTTGGGCAAAGCCGAGGGACTCTGTTGCTGCATCCAACCTGTCTGGCGTGGAAGTTTTGTCTTCGTAGGCAACTGATGCATCGGTGAAGTCGTCGAGGTGTGAGTGATTCCCGTGACTGATTCTGTGGATGATTGGATTCGGTTAGACAATCAAAAAGATCACGCAGGAGAGACGGGGGTTTGAAAACTGCAGCAGACAATCAGAAACTCTGTGTAACTACGAGTAATCGATGTGAGCTCTCCGTTCAAAGCGCTCGTGCTGAGCCAAGTAGTTGAAGCGCTTTCTTGAGTTTGGCATGAGCACTTGAAGTGCTGCTTTGAGCTTAGAACGAGCAGTTTGAACTGCAGGTTGCCCGCAGGCTTTGAGGAGGTGACTTGGGGAACAGGTCCCGGATCTGCGTGGCCTGTGATCATCAGTGTGGTTCGAGGATGCAAACGGACTGCGACTGCGTCTGCCAGCTCGTTGCTGAGGACGCCCGGAAATGACCATTCAGGAATCAACTCTTGCTGTTGACACTCTTACCTACAAGAGTCACCCAGCATAGCCCGGGATATTAGATAGGCCTTAGATTAATGAGCCCATCACGACTTGTTAACAGGAGCATGTGGTCTGATGTCTACTGCGTCAAGAACGGACCTCACGTCGAGGACTATACATAGTCTGCACAGTTAAGTGATATCCTCAAACCTCAACAATCCTTTGTGAACACTTTGCGTGTGTCTAAAAAGTCCGATAAAAGTCCGTCACAAAGCTCATTTTGGAGCCACCAGTGACTGACTCGAAATTTTGACTATGTCCGATCGACGCTTATTCATTTAAAATTTTTTCCTCATTCTGAAGGCCCCGGATTCATAACGTAAGGACTGGTTTTCATAACGTGATTGGCTGCGCTAATCGCAACCGAAATCCAACGCTGCTCGTAATCAGCATGGCTGGAGTCCAATGCAGATTCATAAAGCAACGGCCGGTCGTGATGAGCGTTTTCATAATGCAACTGGCCACAATGAGTGTTTTCATAACGCGAATGGTCGAGATGCGTGTTTTCATAATGCGACCAAAATCCAATGCCAGTCGTTATTAGCACGACTGGCGTCCACCGCAGATTCATAAAGTAACAACTGGTTGCGATGAGCATTTTCATAACGCGACTGGCCCTGCTAATAGCGACCGAAATCCAATGCCGGTCATAATTAGCACGACTGAAGTCTAATGCAGATTCATAAAGTAACGGCTGGTCACGATGAGCGTTTTCGTAATGCAACCGGTCGTGATGAGTGTTTTTATAACGCGACTGGTTGCGTTAATCGCAACCAAAATCCAACGCTGGTCGTAATTAGCACGGCTGGAGTCCAATGCAGATTCATAAAGTGACGGCCGGTCGCGAATGCGCCATTAGTTAATGACATGAGAAAGGCACTCAGCATCGCAGAATTGAATCAAATCCCAGTGAGCTTTTCTTTTTTTTTGCCCGTAGATGGCGTTGTGGTATTCCCAGTCGCACATGCTTACTTAACGCACTCACATCAATTCACTTCAGAAAAGTGATGCTCAGTCTCTTTTTCGACGAAGAAGGACCTCTACTCATCGACTGGCTACGACAGTTAATACGGAGCAGTGTTGCAACACGTTGCTGAGGCACATGCAGACCGTCAAAACGAGCTCTCAAACGGGATAGTGCGTTCCTAGGATGATGATGTTTGAGCTCCAGGACAAAGACCCTTGAGCCTCTTAAAAAAATTTGATGGGAGGTCTTAAACATCCTCCTTACGCATTGCGCCTCTTAAAAAAATCTCCTAAAGGTCACAGGTTCACCTGCAACAAGAAAGTGCAGGATTCGTCAATGACCCAGGAGTTTCTATGTTGAAATCAATGTCAGTGGTGAGCAGCGTGCTCATTGGCAACGAGATTTGTGGTAGGGGGGTCTATGCTAAGCAATCCATCGGGTGGCAGTCGATTTCGAGCTCTGGCGCAGTGACGATGATGCGTGACCCAAAACTTGTTTTTGAATTTATGTTACAACAGAAAACGTCGAAAACTGAGCGATCGCTGTAGCAAACGATCGCTGGAGCGAACGTTAAAAGATGATGATGCCCTGTCGAGAGCTCGGGATAGCGAGAGAACGAATGCGAGACCATTTTTAAATTAACTGAACCACCGGAAAACCCAAGCTCTTGACAGGGCGTTGTCATCTTTGTACAGGGACGAGCGTCGCAGAAGCGGTTTTGCCTAGGTCAAAGCAAAATTTAATCGCGTAGCGCTGCTCCAGCGAACACTCCAACTTTGACGTTTTACTGCCATGGCAAAACGAGTCTAACGCTAAGCTTGATACTCACTGCGTCAAAGCTCCGACGCGACTGCTGCCTGGTGCATTGCGTAGCTTGGACTCGCCACCACAAATCCCGCCAACCAGAGGTGTAGCAAAATTGTAATGGGCCATGGTTGCCTGAGCTACACACTGAAAGAAAAAGTATACTCACAACAATCTTGAGAGCCCTTCGTATGTTGGACGACTGGATCCTCCAAACGACAGGCTGGTCGGCTTTCATGGAGAGAATCATATTTTTCACCTTGATCACGTTGGTCTCCTTGCTCGTATCTCCAACGAAATTTTCAGACAAGGAACGGCGGAGTCAGAAGACATGTCAATGAACGATGCATCTGGTATCGCCGTCGCGGACCAAAACCTGGTATCATGGTCTCTGGTGTCAGCGATTAAGATACACGAAGAAATACCGCACAAACACTGCTCTGAAATGAAACTGCCCCAACCAATACATCATGAAGTCAGTACGTGCACTCGTTTGAACAGGGTGTTGCAACGGAAAGCGGCATCACTAGGTCGTGGCACCAGCTCTAGCGGCGATGCATTGTTGCAGACGTAGGTGTAGGTGGCGAACATCAGCAGTAGGAGGCTGGTGAACTACTCTGTCAGGTCAAGGAGATTGCGCGGTGATCGTAAACGACGTTACACCATGTCCAACATGCACTCCATTGGCGATACGTCTTGGGACCTTGCCGGCAGTTGATGTCTTGCAAACGTGCCATGCTCACGTTTGCCGTTGATAGTGACTGAAGTCGCTCTAGCATCGTAATCGCTGACACCAGAGACCATGATCCCGGATGTTGGTTCACGATGGCGATACCGGATGCATCGTTCATTAACATCTGTCCGCATCTGTCGTCGGCATCCAAACAAAAGCAGGATTCGTCAGCTCACTCGTTCACGACACCATTGCAGTCGTATCGCGCAGTGCTCAGGTGTCAAAGGAAGACACAAAAATGGACACCTGCAGACACTGTCGCGGTGTGTAACCGGCGTGCTAATGTCGCTATTGACACTGGAGCAGTACCGAGAATTGTGATCTTGTTGCACAGTTGCCGCAGGGGGATGGTTCTGTCCGCTAGCACTGTTCGCAGTATCCGCCAATAATCCGACCTCGTTAGACATCTCGCATGGGTGTCACCTGATGAGCCTATACCTGGACACCCTGTATCAACCCAAATGGTCATGTCCCGTGAGCATGCCTCAATGTCATTGCAAAGCAGAGTACATATGATAATCAAAAGCAACTTACGGTCATGGGAAGGCATATTGGTCGTCGACGAGGCAACCCGACCTGTATTCGATAGTGTGACGGACCCCGCCCTGTATTCGACAGCAGAGCCTATCAGGAGTTCTGTTCATCGATAATGGAACACGCATTGGTTCATTAACATAAAAAAACACTCGCTCACAAGACTAATTTAAAGCATCTAATTTATTCCACGTACCAAAACAATATTCGCTTCCATAATATCTAGTGCAGCCAGAGAAAATCAAGAAATGGGTACATACATACAGCACTTGAAACTAACTTAAGTAAACTGGAGGGTCTCCTCGATCTAGTCAAATAAAGCTTAATTCTAGATACAAAAAACCGGCCAACACCTACACCTTCCAAGCCGGAACGTTGGAAGTGCAGTCCCGTAAAAGGAATTCAGGAATTAGGAACTGAAAGTTCCCAGTAGGACCAGTTCACGTGGCTCAAACGGTAGCTGTGAGTCGATGCTCATAGGGGGGGGGGACTCGTTAGCATCAGCTGGCCCCACGCCCACGGAATCTCGGCTTCCCAAATATTCCTAAAACACTGACACCCTCAGGCGTCGGGTGATCCCTTTAATTCAACAAGGGGGGATCACAGGAACCCCTGCGGACCGGAAACACGTGGGGTGTTCCTCAGGCTTCACTGAGAACACGGCACAGGTGCAAGAGAACTGCTCGAACATAAAACTGTTTATTTTCCTCCCACCCCTCACCGATGCACAAATTGTCTACCCGTAGAGCCTTTATTTTAAGCCCATCCCCTTCGGTTTACGAAACAATACTCCTCGTTACACTGTAATGCTCAACAAGAGCCAGCCTTAAAATTATAACTTAACATTACAAATAATACAAAAGTCTTCATAAGAAAAGACAAAACTGTATAACTCTACAGCTTGTTCGTGGTGTTTCCGAACTTTTCTGACAGTTCATATCTGTTCAAGTATATCCTTCAACGGAAAACATCCTATGTTAATAGAACCGACGGGTACACTCCAATGGACTGACAAAAAGTCGAAATACGCTGAACGGCGGGGACTCCTCCTCGCGGGGGGCAAAAACATAAAAGACAGTCACTCACCCTATATGCAGACATCGTTACTGGCACACGTTATGGGTTTCATTGCCCGGCACAATACCTCGACTGTCGCTGACGACTGTTCAAAATACATTTATGGAATGTTCAACAGGAGACCAAAAAGTCAGTTAAACACCAACCCACATTAACAACTAGAAAAGGTTGGACTGAAGATCGTAACAGCGATGTTCATCTTTTTTCAAACATGGCCGACCGTTATTCCAAACTTCTTCTCCACTAAGACAGGTCCTTGCTTCTCCAAGCCTAACATAACAACAAAAAAAAAAACTTGCCAAACATTCCAGGCTCGCAACAATAACCAAGGAAAAACTCCAATAAAATAATCCCCAACAATACGTGAGCGCTGTCGCCTCTTAATGAAATCGACAACGGCCACTCATCAGCATGCTAAACTTTCAAAAATCTAACAATTAAATGTATAAAAGTCACATTTTAATATACTATAAAAAGAACAAAAAAAAATACGCACTGCACTCAGAAACATTCCTCCCTTAAAATGCACACACTTAAACGCAAACACGCGCACTAACCCACACTCGATCGCAAAACCGGCTCTCAATCCTCACTCCACCCACCTCTCTCTCGTCAACCACAAAACAAACAAAATAAGCAATCAACGAATCACCACTGACGAAATCAAAACACACTGCCTCCTCTGATTCACCTATACTCGGGCACAACTCACACAACAAGCACACAAAAACACTCGATTAGCTTCCATTCATTCCAAACCAAAACACAACACTGCAACGCAAAATAAAGTTCAAACAAAACGCCAGTAGCTCCTACACACATTCCCAACATAGTTTCTCTTAACACAGACACCACTTACTCAAAACATATCAACAACATAATTTGCCTCTGCCGGGCGCAGCGCATTATACTGACATTCAAATGTCACATACGCCCGACAGAAGACCCCACATAATCTCCTTGGATTATGAGCTTACAACCTATAAACTTAGGTCGCAGAACCCTATTCGTCCTTGCTTGGTCCACAACGGGGCCTAGTCAAAACAAAAGTATTCTTTCTCCAAAGTGGTTGCATCCGTTACTACGGTGTTTTCATAACAACTACTAATATTCTCTTGATCATCACTGACATCTACATTAACGCATGCATTCCCTTCCGTATTTTCCTTAACAACATTAACATGCTTAAGAACAGGTTTTGAGTTTTTCTTCTTATTAACAGTCCCATGATTTTTTCCCTGCCCTTGTTTTATTTTACGCTTGTCCTTTCCCTTCTGGCTCATTACTCTCTTTTTTTTTTTGCAACATCACCTGTTGTTTCTAATCCGGGTTTTTGATTGTCATCGATATCTCCACCTTGGTGCTTCAGTTCTACATCGTTTATTCCCACCTCGACTTTATTTTCTCCCTGACTCCTGTCTTCAGCTACCCCTTCACATCCATTCACTATGTGACTCTCAACCACCTGAACATTCCCACCATTCGAGTGTGAGCTGGGGTTTACGGCACTCGCTTCCAACACTACCCCAGAGCTATCTACAGGGCACTTGTTGACTAGAGTTGCTTGATGCACAATATTGGCCCCCACCGCCTGGGAAATCTGCCAATCACCACAGCGAATACTCTCTCCATCTGAAGGTACCTCATCCATAGCTGATTCTCACGCACCCATTGTACATCACCATACCTGTTGCCCCGAACTTGTACCCAACCACACCCGTCTTAGGCGCACACCACGAACGGCCCCTGCCATCTGGCTCCATGCCATTGTCCTTTCCTGTCCGACTGACCAGGCCTGCGCACCATTACCACTCCCTGCCCCAGGAAACCTGGACCATTCAACGTTGGCATACTGGCCGGAACTTCTTGTGCGTTATGCATGACATTCTCATTATCCAACCCATCCGGAGAGGGCCCACGAGCATGTGACTCACCTTCCTTGCCAAACACACTCGCTATGCACACAGCTACGGCAGATGCACATTGGAAAGTGAGCCCTTTTAGGACGTCCAACCCCAAAATGCCGTCATATGGGCGATCACAAAATGAATGAATCATAAATGTTTTCTTGCCCATATGACGGCCCTGGAGGCACACCTCCAAATCAACCCCTTGGCGGATAGTGACACAACTGTCACCCACCCCTCGAATCGTCATGTCCACTGGATGCCAGGGTGCATCTGACACACGCTGACAGACTTCCGAGTCAATCATTGACACCCTCGAGCCGGTGTCGATTAACATCGACAGTGGTTGACCTTGGAGCTCGACCTCAGTGACACATAGCCCCCCTTCCACGCAATGCATCACAACAGGGTCGCATGCATATACATTCATATTGTCACTACGGGCTCTCCCATTTTGCTGGGGGCAATCACGAGCAAAGTGTCCAAGCAGCCCGCAGCGGAAACACCCATTACTGAAATTGCCGGTTTTTGGGCTGGTAATGTTACCCCTAGGGGCAACACGTTGAGCTTTCAAATCCGCCACAGCCTTAGTAAGGTCTGCAACCATGGCCTCGAGACTCTTAATTGTCTCACTACATTGGCAACCCCTTCCCTGATTCCGCGGTTCCACAGGGCCTTGGCCACCTCCGTTTCTTTATTTTTTTCCCGAATTACCAAGATCCTCTTCCTCAAGATTACTATTATCAGTCTCAACCACATTCGCCGACCCCTTTCCTCATCGCTCAATATCTTCAGATTGGAGGGCGGCGGTGACTGCCTCCTTGAACGAAGGAGGTTAGGTAGCTAATATTATATGCCTATGCGCTGCCAAACAGCCGCAGCTAAAACGTTCCAGAAGCATTTCGTCACGGTTTGCTTCAAAAGCCGGATGTTTAATCACGAAATTTCCCATGGCTATTTCTAGTCTGTCTGCGTACGCAGCCACAGACTCAGCAGGGCGCTGAATTGTCTCGAACAGATCTCTGGCAGCGTCACGCATTACCAACCCGCGTCCAAGAACTTGCTCCAGGCGGGTGCGTAATTTATCATACCCTTTAATCTCAAAAATCTTATGTTCCGCAGCCCGTCTGGACGCAATGCCTCTTAGCTTGGATCGGACGATCAGCACTTTTGCTTTCGGAGTCCAGTGGGCTATCACACCCATATCTTCTATTGATTCAATAAAAGCTTCCACACTTATGCCACCCTCCTCTCCTGTAAAAGTCGGGACCGTTCCCGCGTAACCCGCGAGCTCACGGGGTGGTCCAATTGAGGCAGAAGCTCCTGCTGCTTCGTCCCCTCCACCTAATCCAACTGAATCACCTTCACCAGGCATATTATGTACAACACACAATTAACAATGCCCACACACTCTCAAGCACCAGAAAATACTACAACTTACGCTCTCACACCGAACTTCACAATCCCACACGTCTGAGACACAAAAACCGATGCAGCCCTTGCTAATCCGGAATATGCCGGATTATCGATGCCCCACGTCAGGCGCCAAAAATGTGACGGACCCCGCCCTATAGATAAGTAGTTCTAGTCTGACACTACGGGTGCTACACAGCAGAGCCTATCAGGAGTTCTGGGCATCGATAACGGAACACGGATTGGTTCATTAACATAAAAAAACACTCGCTCACAAGACTAAATTAAAGCAACTAATTTATTCCACGTACCAAAACAATAATTGCTTCCATAATATCTGGTGCAGCCAGAGAAAATCAAGAAATGGGTACATACATACAGCAATTGAAACTAACTTAAGTAAACTAGAGGGTCCCCTCGATCTAGTCAAATAAAGCTTAATTCTAGATACAGAAAACCGACCAACACCTACACCTTCCAAGCCGGAACGTTGGGAGTGCAGTCCCGTAAAAGGAATTCAGGAATTAGGAACTGAAAGTTCCCAGTAGGACCAGTTCACGTGGCTCAAACGGCAGCTGTGAGTCGATGCTCATGGGGGGGGGGGAACTCGTTAGTCTCAGCTGGCCCCACGCCCACGGAATCTCGGCTTCCCAAACATTCCTAAAACACTGACACAATCAGGCGTCGGGTGATCCCTTTAATTCAACAAGGGGGGATCACAGGAACCCGTGCGGACCGGAAACACGTGGGGTGTTCCTCAGGCTTCACTGAGAACAAGGCACAGGTGCAAGAGAACTGCCCGAACATATAACTGTGTATTTTCCTCCCACCCCTCACCGATGCACAAATTGTCTACCCGTAGAGCCTTTATTTTAAGCCCATCCCATTTGGTTTACGAAAAAATACTCCTCGTTACACTGTAATGCTCAACAAGAGCCAGCCTTAAAATTATAACTTAACATTACAAATAATAAAAAAGTCTTCATAGGAAAAGACAAAACTGTATAATTCTACAGCTTGTTCGTGGTGTTTCCGAACTTTTCTGACAGTTCATATCTGTTCAAGTACATCGTTCAACGGAAAACATCCTATGTTAATAGAACCGACGGGTACACTCCAATGGACTGACAAAAAGTCGAAATACGCTGAACGGCGGGGACTCTTCCTCGCGGGGGCAAAAACATAAAAGACAGTCACCCACCCTATATGCAGACATCGTTACTGGCACACGTTACGGGTTTCATTGCCCGGCACAATACCTCGACTGTCGCTGACGACCCTTCAAAATACATTTATGGAACGTTCAACAGGAGACCAAAAAGTCAGTTAAACACCAACCCACATTAACAACTAGAAAAGGTTGGACTGTAGATCGTAACAGTAATGTTCATCTTTTTTCTAACATGGCCGACCGCAATTCCAAACTTCTTCTCCACCAAGACAGGTCCTTGCTTCTCCAAGCCTATGGTAACAACAAAAAAAAAACTTGCCAAACATTCCAGGCTCGCAACAGCGTCATGACAACAATAACCAAGGAGAAACTCCAATAAAATAATTCCCAACAATACGTGAGCTCTGGCGCCTCTTAATGTAATCGACATCGGCCTCGCATCAGCATGCTAAACTTTCAAAAATCTAACAATTAAATGTATAAAAGTCACATTTTAATATACTATAAAAAGAACAAAAAAAAATACGCACTGCACTCAGAAACATTCCTCCCTTAAAATGCACACACTTAAACGCAAACACGTGCACTAACCCACACTCGATCGCAAAACACGCTCTCAATCCTCACTCCACCCACCTCTTTCTCGTCAACCACAAAACAAACAAAATAAACAATCAACGAATCAAAACACACTGCCTTCTCCGATTCACCCATACTCGGGCACAACTCACACAACAAGCACACAAAAACACTCGATTAGCTTCCGTTCATTCCGCAACCAAAACACAACACTGCAACGCAAAATAAAGTTAAAACAAAACGCCACTAGCTCCTACACACATTCCCAACATAGTTTCTCTTAACACAGACACCACTTACTCAAAACATATACTCAACATAATTTCCTCTTCCGGGCGCAGCGCATTATACTGAAATTCAAATGTCACAACAGAAACGGGCTCTATGGCGAGCACTTGTACGTTTGGCGATGCCATTTTGTCATCCATGTGGCACTTGTTTGGGGAATCATTGGCTGAAAGGAAAGAAAGTCGTCGTTAAAAACGATAAACCTTTCAACTTAAACACGAAACGACTTAAAATGGCAAATCCACTCACATCTCGTGACCCACATAATCATTCGGCCGATCACCATGTCGGTTTAGAACCAAGATTGGTAAGTTTTTGTTTTCGATGATCCTTCGTCTTCTCGTCACCTGCGAGTACAAAGTAAAAATTCAATCAAAAAATTACGCTCCCACGTTCGCTACGGGAATTTCACTTATCGTTGCATCTCGTTAGGATCAAGCATCTGCGGTTAACTCACTTCGCATCAACGGAGTTTATGCCTCCCTTAAGAATAAGGTAATACATTGCTCACACAGCGCATCAGGATCATGATCTAGACGTCGATCGTGATCGAGAAGTGAAATGTGAACAGAATGTCATTCGTTGGATTGTGATTCGTTTGCGCGAATGACGATCCGCTCAACGACTATGTTCGAAAACGAGGCTCTGGAGTCTCGACCCTGACTTTTCATTTTAGAAACTGAATTTCTCGACTGTTGCTCGCTAGGTGGTGCTGACCAATCACCTTCTCGACCGTCAATCATGATCCGTCAAATCACGATTAAGCCGAATCATCACCCACAAATCATGAATCGCAGTGTGGACGAGGTATAATATCTTTTTCACACTGCGTATCTGGATCATGATCCGGACGTCAATCGTGATCGAGAAGTGCAATGTGAATGGAACCTCATTTGTCAGATTGCGATTTGTTGGCGCGAATGATGATCCACTCTACGACGATCCTGTACCGTCGTTCGCCTCGAATTAAGTTCACTATAGCCTCGACCCAGATTTTTCACTATAGCCTCGAAACAGATTCCTTCAGCAGTGATCCGCCCAACGACGTCGTTGGCCTTGAATTACGTTCGAAAAAGAGGCTCTGGAGTCTCGATCCTGATTTTTCAATTTAGAAACGACGGACTCCCTGTCGACTGTCAATTGAGCCGAGTCATCATTCACAAATTCATTACAGAACTATAAACCGCATTGGGAATAGACGTCGACGTTGCCCTTGATTTCAATGCCGTCATCGCAAAGCGAAAGCAATCAGGCTCGACCTGAAAGTAATCAGATTCGAAGTTTAGTACACGACGACGAGAGCAGGAAAGTTTTAGATGCGCCAATGACAAGGCTCACGCTCGATTGCAATTGGATTAAAGCACCTTCAGTCATGCTAACTGGCTTCATCACAGTTTCGTAGCAACTGGCTTCTGCGGGCATCAAATCTTGCTGTTAGTGAATGAAGAATGGAGCTGAATGTGCTCCTACACTTAACGGTTAAGTTTAGCCTTTCTCGAGCCTGAAAATTTTTCTCCCCAAACGTACATACGCTGGTTTCCTCGTCAGACCTACTCGCTCTTAAAGTGCCGCTTAAAGTTTATTGCGTTGCACCAAGCGTAGTTAAGACTTAGCCAGACGTCCTTGGTTAGCCAAACTAAATGGCATTCCAAAACACAAATAGATTTTTAACCAATTGGATCAGCCATTTTGATAAACTAAATGGATCAGAGGTTTGAATCGGACTACTGGATCGGGTTAGTGGATCAGCCAAATGGACCAGCAGTTTGAATCAAGACAACTGGATCAGCCATTATGATAGGCTAAATGAATCAACCATTTGGATCAGCAGGTTGAATCGGGCTACTGGATCAGCTACTTGGATCAGCAAGTTGAATCGGGCTACTGGATCAGCTACTTGGATCAGCCGTTATGATAAGCCAAATGGATCGACCAAATGGATCAGCTGTTTGAATGAGACAAGCTGTTTCAGCCATTTTGATAAACTAAATGGATCACAGGTTTCAATCAGACAACTGGATCAGGTAAGTGGATCAGCTGTATGAATCGGCCAAATGGACCAACCTACTAGGTCAGCAGTTTGAATCAAGACAACTGGATCAGCCATGTGGATCAGGAATATTGAATCAGCTAAACAGATCAACCGAACGGTCCAGCCATTTGGAAAGAAGCTAAATGTCAATGAGGTAATGGAAAACAATCAGCCATGTTGAGCGAAAGTTATTGGAACAAAACGAACCAATCCTAGTCCTCCTTAGCTAAGTAGAGATGGTGCTACGTTTTCCACTTAATCGATTGTTAAACTGGTTGCAAGAATGCTTGCAAAACTAACAGAATAGAACGACGATGATGATGGTCTCTCTTGTGTTTAATATTTTTATAAAGAGCAAAGGCACAAAGTGCATCTAAAATTACGTGTTCATTTGCAGCACACAAACGAATCTATCCAAATGAAATGCTCGCACTACTGGGCCTACATCAAAATTACCATAAATGCCAGGAGAGAAAAATCTTTAAGCATTCCAAGCTGTAATTTTAAATTTGATTATTTCACTTTTACTTCTCTCCACATTCACAACATTTTAAATATAAACCTAATTTTAATTAGCTTTTTTAACAATAGGCCTAACATTATTTAGCCATTTTAAACAATAGGCCTAACATTGATTAGAGGGCCGCCACCTCCCCGGTTTTTGCCTTATTTCTCCAGTCTCCGGTTTCAAACAGCCAATCTCCGGTTTTGCAGCCGTAACTGTGGGACTCGAAAGTCACTTTGAAGGTTAGATTAGGTTAGGTTAGGTTAATAAATTATAACATGACCTGCATGGATTTTTATGAATATATTAAACATCCAGAAGGTTGTCGGGAGAATTAAAGATATACGTTCAAATTTATTAAAATGTGACATTATATATTTTGAACATGAATCTTGTAATTTACATGGTAAGCATTTACATATTTTTATTATGACAATCGACAATCGAACAGTGGAGTGAACATGTGTTCAGATGGGACGAAAGCAACGCTTTCATTAGGCTCATCAATCCAGAGTATAACGCCA
>JAHWFO010028073.1:132903-168900 GCA_023313115.1 Rhysida immarginata | reverse complement strand
TAATTCCATCGCCAGGGACCAGCACATAGACGGTACAAAGAGGTGAATCTCGCCCTGAAAAGGGCGTATCAGTGACAGTGGGATGAAAGCAAGAGCTTAACCTCGTGTACTGATCTCGAAACCTCCTAGATTATATCATGTGATTATACATACAATTTATATCATTAATCCGTTATGAGATCCGTGCATTGACGACTGGACCATTCACCTTCTTATTCATAATCTTTATTGTTATTTTTAATTGTAATTGGCCACCTAACCCTTACCATTTGTATATAAAAGTGGCTTGGCCAGCCCCATAATCTGTAGCATAACTGCCCCCGAAGATAGCATAACGCTGAAACGCGTCAGGCAATAAATTGTTTTCTACCGCATCTTTCCAGACCTTTTTATTATCTTTTCTATATAGTCAAGATGCTCGACGAAGCCCAGATATGTGATATTTCACACCTTTTTTGTGGAGCAACTTGACGATTATTCATTGTTCCACTTTGGTGGACACGTCGCTGTCTGGGATTTTATTTAAACAAACAATCGGTTGTCATAGCAACTGGATGAGTAGTGCTGCATTTGCATTAAAGGCAGTAGTTGCCATCCCAACAATGAAAGTTTAGATTTTTACAACAATGAAATTTACCGAAAGTAAAGTCCAGGTCAAATTTGAAACGCCCCTCGTATGTGGAACGTAGGTTTATATTTTCTAACGTGTGTTTCTGTTTATGTGGAAACTAAACTTCCTATGAGAAAATTAGTTTTGTTTTCACTTGTTCTGACGTCGAACCTACGATTTAGCGTTGCTTTGATTTGTCTGCTCTTGAAATCGACGGGCTAACAAAATTTTGAGATTTGTTTTAGAAATAAATTCCAATAACAGATGCAAAGCCCATGTGATCTTCTTGTTGGGCGAAATCCTGGAAGTGAATGAATGTGATAAACTTTTGTTAAGATTGCAGGTTTTTTCGATTGTTACAACGAACTTCAACAATGCCCTGTCCGTGCTACTAGTGTGTTGTGTAAATTTTGGAATTTCAAAAAAGGCTTATTTAGCGTCGGGGAAGACAGGCTAGGCAAGCACAAGCGTCGCAACCTGGTTTCTGGAATGCAAGAAAAAAAGTCCGTAGTCTCGAGATCTTTATGCTGCTTCATCTTAACAATGCAGATAATGAGATTTGAAATATCGAACCGTTGTTCGAACTGAAATACCGGGTGGGCAAGAAATAACGTGAGGTGTTCAGAGTTCGCTAGCGGGAATTCTATTAGGCCAAATGCAGTACATTTTTGTGTATATACTTACTGGAACATGCAGTTTCGATTTCCGCAAAAAAAAAAAAGAAATGGTACCGAACGTCGCCATAGGGGGCGCTTATTTCAAGAAAACAATGAATACCTAATTGTCAAATGAACAAATACTATACAAACCAACTTCAGTAACAACAATAAACAATGTTTTATTTTTATTTCCAAATGTGTCTCAATATGACCATCAGTGTTCATCTCCAGGAAGCAATTGTTCAACAGGTGTGAGTGAGTTTATTGGGATAAATATCAATATTTTATGCAATATTTTCCTCACCGTCGAATATGGGATATCTGTTTGGCATGCTATTGCGTGTGCACTGCTGGAACCCTGCACAGTAGTCATCTCCTGTTCCATAACAGCAGTAGGAACTTCAACGTGTTGCTGCCTGATACGTTTGCGTCTCCGGTCTGGTTGCACTCCTAGAGCTCCGGTAGATTCAAATCGTTCAGTCATTTCCCGTAAGTTAGTTATGCTCATCGGTCCTCTTCGTAATGCTTTCAATCGCCGAAATTCAGGAACGGCAGCACTTGCATTGTCGCTCTTCTGATAAAACTACTTGACTATTAACGCCCGGTCAGGCAGAGTAAGCGTCATCGTCCGGCCATTCGTTCGTGAATAATGGGAAATCCTTAGCCTTGCCTTTTATTGTCATGATTGCTCAACACGGAACGTGCTTATGCAAATGTATTATTTGTTTTCTTGAAATAAGCGCCCCCTATGGCGACTTTTGGTACTATTTTTTGTGCAGAAATCGAAACTGCATGTTCCACTAAGCATATACACCAAAACGTACTGCATTTGTCCTAATAGAATTCCGCTAGCGAGCTCTGAACACCTCACGTTATTTCTTGCCCACCTGGTATATCAACTGAAAAGACAGAATCCCTACGACTAGTATTTTTTTGACAAGGTGTAACTTTAGTAGCTATCTCGTTGCTAAGGTTTACTTTTCCCGTTGATTTTTTTTCTTAACTGTAGGATTCCACGACGGAATATGTATGTAGATATGTATTTCGATGGCTGTGCATCCAACTGTTGCACAGGAAACTATCTTGCTTACCTGAATCCCAAATGAAGCAGCATGACAGATTACTGTGTCCCACCTGGGAAAAGAAGCACATGATGCTTTCCCTGGTGTTGTGATAGAAAACGAACGAATGTCATCATAACCCAAACCTCTGCGCATGAAATTTCCTTTGGACCTACATGCCTGAACCTCGTATGAGCGTGAAGATGAAGCCCATAACATGGATGACTAACCGTTTTAATGCACACAAGTGTTAATTCTTGCCCCTGCTACCACACCTTTATCTCCCCCCCCCCTCCTTTCTGGTTTAAAACCAGTAGAATTGGGTCTCGCATGTTGGCTATCGACTAATACAAAGAAGACCACAGGAAGAAGCCTTGAAGTCTGTCCAAGATGGGAAATCAGAAAACTTAGACCTGGTTGAAAGTAGAAGCTGCTGTTATAGGCATGATTGGCAACAGTACTTGAAGCGAGAAGAAAATGCAGTAGTGGAATCGGAAAGGAGATCAAAAGAATTGTTTAGTGTGAAGAAATTAGAATTCCGAAGACTGGACGTTGTTCCCATTTATTAAGATTTAAGATTGTGATAATCACGTGTTACTGAAACCCCGGCTGTTGCGGGGAATTTTTGTTAAATTTTGTTTATTTCTTTATGTAAAGTGCTGCCCCCCTGTCGCAGGACTGGGAGCCAAGATTTCACCGTCCTTGACATAGCGAGTTGTGATATCGTGAGTTTGTTGTTCCGTGAAACAGTTTGTACTTAGGCCAGGATTAAAAGCAAAGAAACAGAACCTTGTACGTATTAGTGCAAAGGAAAAAAACCTGGATCGAAATAGTCTCACACGAAATCCAACAGGCCTATCCAGGTACCTTTAATATCTACACAAAGTGGCAAACTTCTCCAAATTGCCCGTAATGGACTGTCGATGACTGGAAGAAGTTGTGCTGGTCGGATGAATCCCGTTTCCTATTCCATCATGCAGATGGCCGAACATTTCTATCAGACGTTTCCAGTCATTGAAATCTGTTGGGCAGAGTTTAGCAAGAGTATTTGGAGGCAATTCACGAAGTGTTGAACCTCATGTCTGGTTTCCACTGTTCAGGCTGATGCAGGCTCTGTAATGATCTGGGGAATGTTTTCCTGGCAGAATCTTGGTCTACTGATACCTCTAGAACAACGCCTTAATGGTTAGGGCTACCTGGACATTGTTTCCGATCACATCCATTCCTTCATGGCTACTGTGTTCTCCTATCAGAAGGATACTTCCAGCAGGACAATGCTCTGTGTCACAAGGCTCGTATCGTCATAGAAAGTTACAAGAGCATGATAATGAATTCAACTCTTCACCTCTGGCTACCACAGTTCTAATTGGATTTGAACCCAATTGAACATCTTTGGGATGAGCTATAACAGGTTATTAGAGGCATCGATCCACCAACATTCAATAAGCATCAACTGGGAGCAGCTTGCATCTGCGTGGACAAACATTACGATCAATGTTTCCAGCAGCTAATTAAATCCATGCCACGAAAAATTCGTGCTGTTATAGTTGTTGGGATGGTGGAACACAGTAATAGGGGGATGTTGCTAGTTAGCTGGTCACTCAGTGTAAATTTTTTAATCTATCTTATTTGGAACAGGATCTCTGCCAAGATTTGAATCGAGTGAGTATGCAGACTTTTGGAAGTAATTATCATTACAAGTGAACTAGCTTCGTAGTGACATGATACTGTGAAGTTACAGTGTAGAGGTCACGTGTGTCTGATGGCAGGACTATATACATATATAGAAAATTGTACAGTAGCAAAGTAAAATTTGTTATTATAAACTTTTTTATTATTATTAGTGCGTAGTCTTATAGTAGGTGTGTTCGTTATATGAGTAGTAATGTTTGTAGTGCGATAAGTTTTTTATATTGTCGTTGAGTTATATATATGCCGTGAACAATCGTTAATAGTTTTCTGTTGGAGCTGCATTGTTAATGTATCTTCCGAGAATGTAGCTCAGCTTCAAGCGGAGGATTGTTGCGATCGTTTTCGGCGAATTTGAAGAGCGTGTTTTGCCGTTTTGTTGTGAGAGAGAGATATTTGTTTAGTCATAATTAAAAAGAAGGCTAACAAGTTATGAGAGATGCCCGTTGCTCTTGATGTTGAAGACGTTCGAAATGAGGAAACGACCAAAATGTAACGGACATTGCTGTTGTTCAAGTAACAGTCTATCCCACCGAATCGATTATGAATATAAGACCACATAATTATGGAATTCGATGTCCAATAACGCCTACAAGTCTGTCAACAACAGGGACTTAATAAAGAGGAAAGCAACAAATAAAATTTCGTTGAAAGTATAAACTGTTTTATTGTTCATATTATTATTATACTTTTCTCTTAATATGGTTAATCGTCCGGCCACTGATTGTACGAGAGAGGTAAGAAGCAGACCATAATTCCTGATGGAACCTGTGCAGTACGACCAGCATTGAAGAAACAGAACGTTTGAAATCAATGACAAAAAAGAGAGCGACAGGCGTGGGATATGGTAAATCAGCGTGATTACAGAGTAATATGAAGTTCCCGGGTGAGTGCGTTATGATGTTTGTTTATGTAAAGGCCACGGATGCACGCCCAAAATTTTTTATTTATCTATGATTGACGATTTTTCCTGGAGTTACGGCTACATTGTATGGGAATATGGAGACACTCGCGGACCTGACTTTGGTGTTCAAAGCGCTGCAATTAATGCGAATTAGCAACTGTTTAAAAAATAAGTTATTTGATAATTTTATTTATTCTTATTAAGCACCTGGTCATCTCAATTGGGACTCCGCAAGAATTTGGTTATGGGTATCGTGGTTGATACGACAAGCAAGCTTGACTGATGCTACAGTAATGCACGGAACGCATATGACTATAATTTTAAAATTAGTAGCGCGCTCCGTAATTGAGTTTTTTTGTAGGGGCATCTACACTTACCAGGAGGGGTCACTGTTCCTCCCCCCTTTCTAGGTAAATAAAGCAGGGGAATTGCGATATTAGGCGCAAACGAATGGAATATTTGATTCGAAAGTGTAGGTCTCCTTCGAGCGGTGGTCAAGCAAGCATAGTCACCATAACTGTAATTACCTGCAACTGTAGAGTCCCTTTTATTAAGGCTAGGGTGCCGGTTGTATAAATTAATTACATTAAAAGGCCTTAGCCTTCAGTCTAATTTTGAACCAGAAACATGGTAGATGGGGCCCCTTAGTGATAAAATAAACATGTATTAGTACAATGTGTATTTGTTATGGAATGGTTATATAATTAGATGAATAAATTAATGTGTGCATATATAAATACAAAGATATCAGATGTCATTTCTAGTTTTTGGTCTCGAACTCTTAGCTCTCGCCAACCTCAAAGGCTGTTCATCGAACACTAGAGCATTATCGGACATATTGCGGGGGTGGGGGGATGCTGCAATACACACTGAAGTGGCAATGTATACTGAATTAGTTTGTGTACTGGAACTAAAACTTTACACTTTGAATGAGCACACCTAAATGTAATGTCAGACCACTAGGAAAAGTTAGAGAGAAGCAGAACTCTTAACAGACCATCTGCTTTTCAACCAAATCAAAATCATGCGACAGGTCTGCAATAGCTTCGGTCTTGAGCTTCTCCGCTTGTGCTGGTCTTTTAACCACCCTCTCGTAAATGATACTTTGTATTCTGTTCACTTATTGCATCTTCTCATGTTCCTTTTATCGGTCTCGGTGGCTCAGGGGTTGCGCGATCGCCTCTGATGGCCGAGGACGCAGGTTCGACCCCAGCTGAAGACGACGAGGATTTTTTCAGGGGGAAAATCCTGAGATCACGCACTTCATTCGGAAGGGAAGTAAAGCCGTTGGTCCCATGTAGTCGTTTGCCGACTGCACGTTAAAGGACCTTTGCGAGGCAAAATTTGCATACCCTATAACGCCGTCCTGAAATGACCATGGCAGTTGAAAAGGACGTTAATACCAAACAAACCAAACCAATCATGTTAATTCTGATGGGTAGAGGCAGAGCATGTCTATTAGCTTCCGACAATCAAATTGACTCATGGAAATTGAGTTATAAACTCTTTCTTTTCCGAGATTTAGGCATTATTAGGGTAAACTCGACATTTATCGAAAACCCACCAGGAATCATCATCACTATATTATGAACGATTCCGTTCACTGTCCTACCCATAAACACTGCCTTCCACACAATGACCACCACCGCCGTAATGTTCCTTTATCTGACCAAAGGTACCAAACTGAATTGAGTACTGTTAAACCTATAGCAAGGTTGAACGCCTTTTCAGATTACATTGCCGACAACTTACTCTGTAAACCTAGAGTGCGAACCCTAAATTGCTAATGATCTGCAATTGACTGAGGCCGTGAAAAAGATTTTTAGTGCTTGCAACTTAAGGATTGCATTCGATAGTGGGAATGCTTTGAAAGCACTCGTAGGAAATCCTAAAGTTGCTATCGTGCCTCTGGAAAAGTTTGCAATCTGTGCTTTTCACTGTTTTTGGTGAGGAAATACTGTTGTGCACAGCTCTAGAAATATGGTGTGATTCAAAATGATAGCACCACAGAGGAATACGCCAAGTACTCAAAACAAAAATCATATATAATATTCTTTTATTTATTTTTTCTTATGTATGACACTACTGGTAAACACAAGTTTTCAAATATGGAAATTGCAAATCACATTATCAATTTAATCAACAAAAACATAAATTTGCCACTTGTAAACTGTAGCACCACAAATCCCCCTTTACCTTATGAGACCGACCTGTGGCACTTATTTTGCATACAAGGTAAGAAATGATAATGAGAAACATGAAAACCAAATAATTTTTCATTTCCGTGTGAAACAATTCATTTCCGCTACATCTTCCAATGGGTCGTGGTAAACAACTGACACAGTTTAAAAGAGAATTATGCAAAGCTGGACATTCTCCCAGAGAAATTGGCAGGCGAATCAAGCGTTCCCATAACGTTGTCAGAAATTTCATTCATTTGGGACGAAAAAATCAACTGGGCGCCATCCTGCTCTTTCAACACGGCAAAAAAGATTTGTCATAAAAGAGCTAGCGCACATCCTGCAATTCAGGTATCACAGTCCACAATTGTATGAACTGAGAAATCATGTACATGGCTTGCATACAAAAAACTGAAAGTGGTGCCTGCACGGAAACCACAACGAGTGGCCTGGGCTCGTGAACACATGACCTGGAGAACACAGTGGGACACACTCATCTGGAGTGATGAGAAGAAGTTCAACTTAGATGGTCCGGATGGTGGTCCTACTACTGGCATGATGTCGGAAGATAAGAGTCGCTGCTTTCAAAGCATCAACAAGGGGGTGGATCTTTAATGGTATAGGCAGGATTTAGCTCTCGTGGCAAAACAACCCTTGCTTTCCCTTCTGGTAGAATGAAGGCTGTGGACTATCAGGAGTTGCTAGGAGCTCATCTTCTGCCTGTTGCAGAAATCCTGGGTGGACCGTTCTTCATATATCAACAGGACAGCGCACCATTCATACATCAAAAACAACCTGGGAATCGTTCCTGCAGAATGGAGTGTGTGTGTGTGTCGTGGAATGGCCACCACTTTCCCCAGACATTAACCTGATGGAAAACCTGTAGGGAATCCTGGTAAGAGCGGTCTACAAGGATGGAAGGCAGTTTCAATCCATTGCAGAACTGAAGCAAACAATTTTTTTGTCTTGGGAACAAATTAACAGTCAACAGTTGCAACAATGCCTACGAGAAGTGTTTAAGCTGATCTCAAAACAGGAAAGTCACATCAGGTAGTAGTAATATTTTGTTCCTTCAATTTCAATACTGGTGCTATCATTTTGACTCAGTTTACAAGTGGAAAATTTATGTTTTTGTTGATTAAATCGATAATGTGCAATTTCCATATTAGGAAACTTGTGTTTACCAGGAGTGTCATACGAATAAAAAAATATATAAAAGATTCTTATATGTTTTATGTTTTGAGTACTTGGCATATACCTCTGTGGTGCTATCATTTTGACTCCCACTTTATTACCGGGCTTTGCAAAAGTTCTGTTACACTGTTTATATCCCCCAAAAAATGAACTGCTCATGATTTGGATAATTCCATTTCCACAAAAGGATCAAATAATATATTGGAAATTACATGTAACCTCTGAGTGATCCTAATGTCCACGACAAAAGCGATGGAAAGGAAACGAGTAGAGATCGCTGCTCTCCTGCGCGCGGGCCACACGAAGTCCGAGATTGCCAAGCTCCTCAAAGTCAGCCGGATGACCATCCACAGAGTTGCAGACAGGCTCAAGAATGGGAGAGACCTCAAAGATCAACCTCGTTCAGGTAGACCTCAAGTCGTCAATTGTTTCGCTGTGAGAAAAGCCTTGGAATATGACCCGAAGCTCAAAATGACTGCGAAGAAAAAGAAAATTTCGGTGTCCACAGTGTCCAGAGCAGTCAAAGAAGAAGGTGGAAAGAGCGTGAGGCAGAGGCTGACGGATCGGATACGGAAACTGCGTCGGGAGCACAGTCGCCGTCTCCTCAACGACAAGAAGAGTCATGGCGATCGAATTGTCATTTTCTCTGATAAAACGACCTTCACGGTCGATCCTGTCGTCAACAAGCAAAACGACTGCGCGGTAAGCTTCGGCTAGGACATATCCAAGGCCCGCTACGTGTCTACAACCAAGCACCCGGCCTCTATGATGATGCTCGGAATCGTAGCGTCGAATGGCGAGAAAATACGACCCGTGTTGTTTCCAAGTGGTTACCGGATAACAGCGGATGATTACAAGGACATCCTGGCCAAAAATGTCTTTCCCTGGGTGAAGAAATTTGGACTACATCTTTCAACAGGATTGTGCCCCTGCCCACACGGCCAACACTGTGCAAAACAGGTTGGAGTCCAACATGACCTTCTGGTCGAAGAGCTTTTAGCCTCCGAAGTCGTCAGACCTCAATTCACTTGACTACAGCATGTGAGCGCATGTCCAGGGGAAGGCCTGCAAGGTCCGTCACAGCAACGTCGACGAGCTGAAAACATCTGTCAACAGTGTGTGGACCAGAATGAGGAAGGACTACATTCGCAAAGTTTGCAAGGATTTTCGGCATCGTCTGGAGCGGGTTCTTAATGCAGATGGTGGCTGCATTGATTAAATGACTCGTTCCAATGTTATTCTACATGATGGCACAATAAAAATATGTCTCACTGCATCGTGAACATCGTCATGTCCATTTCTTTGAGGGTCGTCACGAGTGTAATAGAACTTTTGCAAAGCCCGGTATAAATAGGCAGAAAAAGCATTTAGCTCGTGCAAGATATGGCAGATTTTACAGATCGTACTTGATCAAACGTTTTAAAACTGGTCGTAGTATTGTTTTAGGTAATTTTAAGTTAGGTCTGTCAATTCAAGAAATCAATTACAGCTTTGAGGGTATAGGAAATCTATAAAAGGCCTTTTTAAAAGTTATTGAATATGGACAAAGGGCCGACCTTAGGCTGTTCTGTTTGATTTATTGAATTGATTCTGCATCTTCTTATTTCATATTGTTTTTCATCTTTTGTTTATTATTTGGCCATATATTTACCGTATTTTCTCGTTGTGGTTAGTTTTTTTTATTACTAGGTGTGTTCAAAATGTTCTTTCAAAGTAGGCCCCTTGCGAAGCCATAGAATAAATTTGGCTTGAAAGTCTTTTTGTTGAAATAAGTCGAGCACTTCTGCGATTCACACTGGATCTGCTCAACTGTATCAAAACAAAGACCTTTCAACTGGATCTTCATTTTCGGAAAGAAGACAGTGTCTGCAAAGCCAAATCTGGTAAATAGGGTGGGTGTGAAAGCGAAGTCGTGGCTGTTTTCGAATTTGTTAGTTCTCCAACCTAATATCCATGATAAAGTCACATAATCTCTTGTAAGGTAGAGAGCATAAAAATTGGAAAGAACCAAAACAAGTGTTTTAATATAAGGAAACGTGACATCCATACAAGTAAGGTAGTAAGGTACCATTATTTACCGTCAACAATTGACAATAAGTGTACTACAAACTCATTTCTTGATTTTTCCTCCTTGTTTTTGCAAGCATTCCTGCAATTTGCCGGGCATGCCATCGAAAAATGACTCCAACAGATCAAACTACATATTGTCCTACGTTTTTTTTTACCAGAAGTTTCCAGTCATTGAAATCTGTTGAGCCATATTTAGCAAGAGTACATTTATTAAATCTGTGGATGGTGAACGGCCAACTGTGCAATACGGCATCGATCATTACCCTCTACTATCTTGGGTCTACCTGATCCAACGTTGCATTCAATGTCTTCTCCTGAATCCAATTTCTTCATTATTCGGTAACATGTTCTCAAGGGTATACCTCATCTTTTACTGGCCTCCTGTCTATTTTTGGTGCAACTTTTTCAAAGAACTCGGAGTGTGTTTCTATTCTGCTGCTCCATTGCTCAAACTTACTTACTTTTCAAACCCGCTTATCCGTTAGGGTGCGAGGGCAGCAGCCCTATGGAGAATCTCCAGCGATCGCGATCTTCCGCCATTAGCCACCTGGTTTTAGGCCGACCCCTTGGTCTCTTACCTAACGGCTTGGAAAATAGTTGCGGCTTTCGTATCACGTGGCGATACCAGCGCAACTGAGATCTCTCAATGCGGAGAAGTAGTGGCTCAACACCTAAAGATTCCCTTAATGTTCTGCTGAACACTCGATCTAGTAGGATAACACCTGCCACACTTCTCAGAAATCTCATTTCCCGCTTGTACCCGCTTGTATCCGCGATCGCATTCTTTCGGTCATTACTCAAGCCTCATGAATAGTGAGAATGAGGACAAAGATAGATTTGAAGACGGAGAGCTTGGCTTTGTTACCCAGCTCGCGTTTCCTTACCACGGATAGCCACAGTTCACGTCTGACACAGCTTGCTGCACCGATCCGAGCATCCGATTCTTTCACCTGCTGTCCATCACTTGTGAATGCAATTCCGAGATACTTGAATTTCTCTACCTGTCTAAATGGAGAGCGCACTGAGCAGGCTGTCTTGAAAGGACCAGAACCTCGGTTTTAGCCACACTGATCTTCATCCCAGATTCTTCGCATTTGGCTACTGCAAACCGGTCTAGTGCATGCTGAAGGTTCGTGCGAGAAGACCCAAAGTGGAAAGTCGTCAGCAAAGAGCAACCTCTCCACCAGGCAGTTACCCACACAAACACGCTCATCACCTCGGCTGCCCTGTCTATCCAGTCCCTTAAAATAATGAACAAGAGGGGCGACAGTACGCATTCTTGGCGGAATCCAACACCAAGGTGAACGGTCTTGACCTAATGCCATTTATCCGGACACACATCTCAGAGCTTTCGTCCATAAATTAACTATGCAACAACCTTGCGTTAGTTATATGGCCTCAAAGCGATAAACCTGCTCTACTTACATTTATAAAGAACCCATTTACCGATTTTATATGTTGTAAGGTCATTTTTTTACATGCACTTTAAAATTATTTACATACTGCAGTTTTACCATTCTTTATGCTCCGTACTTTACGTGGTCACCGTTCCCAATGCAATGAAACAAAGTTTTTGAAAACCTGATTTATGAATGTTAGGGCTATAATTTACTGTATTTGTGGACGTGTGCTGCCATTTGTTGGCGAGATGCTTAACCAATCCCGGAACTTGTTGACCGCACCGCATATTTTTATTTATTAATTATAATTTTAATTTTTAATATTAATGTTACTTACTTACTTACTTTTCAAACTCGCTTATCCGCTAGGGTCGCGGGGGCAGCAGCCCTATGGAAGATCTCCAGCGATCGCGATCTTCCGCTATCAGACGTTTGTCTTCTGGTAATATCCAAGCGACTCGAACCCAGATTCTCCATGTAGTCTAGCCACCGACTAGCCTGGTCTCCATCGACCCTTTGAACTCTTACCCACCGGCTTGGAAAATAACAGCTGCCTAGGAAGACTAGTTTGCAGCATCCGTATCACGTGGCCATATCAGCGCAACTGAGATCTCTCGATGCAGAGAAGCAGCGGCTCAACACCTAAAGATTTCCTTATTGTGCTGCCATACACTCTATCTAGTAGGGTAACACCTGCCACACCTCTTAGAAATCTCATTTCTTGTACCTGCTTGTACCCGCGATCGCACTCTTTCGGTCATTACCCAAGCCTCATTATCATAGGAGAGAATGGAGACAAAGATAGATTTGAAGACTGAGAGCTTGGCTTTGTTACCCAGCTTGCGTTTCGTTACCACGAATCGCCACAGTTCACGTCTGACACAGCTTGCTGCACCGATCCGAGCATCCAATTCTTTCTCCTGTCGTGCATATTAATGTTTATTATCATTATTAACTTTGTTTCCTTCCCCTCCCTCTCGGCTTCTTGTTTCATTGGCCCATTTGTTAACTTATGTCCATGAGCCTTTTTGGTTTTTTCTTTATTCTTTTACAGTTTATAATAGACACATTTGGCAACTCAGATCTGACTTTGTCTGAGTCGTGACTCATCCGGCAACTAGTTCTGATTGGTTGACTGCTCAGTAAAACATGTTTGACATCATAATCTAGTCAGAATCGTCATGTAAAGGTCATTTCAAAATTCTTGCTTAGGAAGTCGGCAAATTAACCCATGACGTAGCTTCTTTAGCCACAATAGCAGTGGCCACGGGATTTTTTTTTCCTTAATCTGGGGCAGGAGTTCTCAAATTTCAAATACTATGAAATTATATGGCTGTGTCTCTGAGAAAAAAAAATTAAGAAATTGTAAAAATAATTAAGGTGTACTGCAATATTTCCGCCAATGTGCCGTGAGAAATAAAAGTTTGAGAATCCCTGCACTAAAATCAACAAACTTTTCGCTACAAAACTTTTCATTATGCTTCCTTTCTACTGCAGGAACGTGATTGTATTATTATTAATATTTACCTTTCTTCGCTCTCGAAAATGGCAACAGCTGATGATACAGGATGAGCCAATGAAACGGCACTATTTGGGAACGCTACTGCAGAAAAAGTAGAGGACATGCGTGCTTGGGTCGTCAATGTAGTGAATCTAGAGAGCGTGAAGTTATATTGCGTTTCATTGCACTTGAGTGTGTTAGAACAGTTACGGGACCGAAGAACATGTAGTTGATCCAGGGCGCGTTCGATATGTGCACACTAACCGCACCTAATGACATCACTCAGTGCGAGCGGTGAAAAAAGTGTAGTGCATTTTGTGTGTGTCATGAAAAACAGGAAAGAGCACGAAAGTGGGATGTTCACCTCACCCGTGCTATCATGAATAGTATGCGTACTGCTGAAATTAAAACTCAATATAATATCTGCATTCATATAACAGGCCGAAATCGATCCTTACACAGGTAGATTTCAATATCAGTTTAAACGATATGCAGAATTCAATTTTTTTTATACCTGTTGGCTCTTTAACGGTAACTAAAATTCCAAACTATCTATCGCTACATTTCAAGCTCTAGGGCAGCGCCATCTTGCAACGCACTAAACGACTCTGCTCCTAGCCTAGGGTACACGACCGGGTACCATGACGAACAAATTAGTGCGTTTAGTGGACGCACAAAGACGTTTAGTGCGCGATGTCGAACGCGCCTCCAGTATCAATGCCTCGACGATGTGGCTTGCAATAACGAGCTGGTGAAGATGAAGTGACTAACGCTAGAAGCGAACACGCAGTAGCTTCAGCCATTTTGGATGTTGCTATTTCTCACCAATCCCAACAACTTATGCTGCACTACTTTTCTATGAGACGTCACATCAGGGCGTGAAAAGGTTGCGTAACTCTTCCAATACACTCAATTTGCAGTAAAACGCACTATAGTTATCATGGGTCATCTTATGTGCAAGAACGGTGATATTCCCTGACCACCACGTTCTCCTGACTTTCGCATGAGGCTTTTTCTTTTGGGGATACCTAAAATCAAAAGTGTTTCAAAGTAACCTCCTCAAGGTCTCTGCAGGTATTAAAAGAAAGGATTCGAGCTAAAGTGACCGCAGTATCGCTAGAAATGCTGCGCAATGTTATGGGCAGCTTTGCAACGAGGCTGCAAGAATGTGTGCTACAACATGGAGGCCACGTTCCGGCATTATTTTTAAAAAATGAACGACTGTGCACAGACACAACATTTCCTTTCGTGTAGATTGTGTTCATCAATAAAGTTTACAACAGATGATTTTTTGAATGTTTTCTGATTTTTTGAAATCGTCCTGTTTCATTGGCTCACCCTGTAGTAGCCTTATTAACACAGTTTCGATAGGCTCAGGACAATGACGTACTTACTTACTTTTCAAACCCACTTATCCGTTAGGGTCGTGGGGGCAGCAGCCCTGTGGAGGATTTCCAGCGATCGTGATCTTCCGCCATCAAGTGCATGTCCTCCCTGGTAATACTCATGCGACTCGAACCCAGATTCTTCATGTAGTCTGGCCACCTGGTATCCACCGACCCCTTGGAATCTTACCCACCGGCTTGGTAAATAACAACTGCCTAGGAAGACCACTTTGCGGCATCCGTATGACGTGGCCATACCAGCGCAACTGAGATCTCTCAATGCGGAGAAGTAGCGGCTCAGCACCTAAAAACTCCCTTATTGTGCTGCTGTGCACTCTAACTAAACACCTGCCACAACTCTAAGAAATCTCATTTCGGCCGCTTGTACCCGCGATCGCACCCTTTCAGTCATTACCCTAGCCTCATGATCATAGGTGAGAATGTGGACAAACATAGAATTGAAGACGGAGAGCTTGGCCTTCTTACCCAGCTCTCCACAATTCATGTCTGACACAGTTTGCTGCACCGATCCGAGCATCCAATTCTTTCTCCTGCCGTCCATCACTCGTGAATGCAATCCCGAGATACTTGAATTTCTCCACCTATCTCAATGAGGCTCCTCTAACATGGAGAGCGCATGAGCTGCCTTGAAAGGACCATAACCTCAGTCAAAGCCACTTTGATCTACATCCCAGCTTCTTCACATTTGGCTACTGCAAACCGGGCTAGTGCATGCTGAAGGTTCGTGCGAGAAGACCCAAGGAGGACAAGGTCGTCAGCAAAGAGCAACCTCTCCACCTGGCAATCGCCCACACAAACATGCTCATCGCCTCGGCTGCCCCTATCTATCTAGTCCATAAAGATAATGAACAAGAGTGGCGAGAGTACGCACCCTTGGTGGAGTCCCACAAACACGGTGAATGGTCTTGCCTTAATGCTATTCTTCCGAACACATATCTCAGAGCTTTCGTACACAGACATGATAGCAACCAGTAATTGCAATCCATCCACTCCATACTCTTGCTTCACTTGCTAGAGCTTCTCCCGAGGAACTCTGTCATAAGCTCAGTGCAGTGAAGATTTTATTATTAATAGCATTGTTCATTGTCAAGCCAATCGCAAGCCAAATTACATTGCTCTTTGAACCATCTAATCATCTTTTCTGCAGGTTGATGTCGCTTCAATCTTAAGTCAGTTTTTGTGTTTAGCAGTTCAACTCGGATGCAATCGCAATAGCTCACATGACATATTCAGACCTGACTGGCAGATTCGAGTTGCTGAAAACTCCAAATAGCCCTTTCGCCTAATATTTACTTGTTCGGAGATTAAATTTGAATACATTTACCATTATAATCATAGTTGGCTTTTGCAGGGAGGATTATCAAGACACGACAAGGATATGATTATGAAGTGCCAAGACCTAATGGAATGTCATTCTCACATGGAAATTAATACGGGAAAAAAAGCATGGTAGTTATAGCTATCGCAGCCATAGATGTCGCCATTGAGAAGTAGCAATACCCAATTAGATTGAAGCATAAGTTGATCAGTTAGGTTTTCCTGGCTTCTAGTGAAAGTTGAACCGTCATAGTCTCACGATGTTTAAACAAACAAAAGAGAAGTGATATGGGAACAAGTAATTTTAATTTGCTTAACATATTTCGAAAATCTTCATCAGAGGCTGTCTTGTTAAATATTTGAAGCTAGGAAGACTGTCCCTTTTCTATTGATAGAGATGGTGGACACTTCTTAAAGCGCCGACCTATTGGGGGGCTCTTCCACTTTGTTGCTGGTCTTTGAGTCCAATCAGGTAGTTGATAATTCCGTCTCTCTCAAAGGATGTTTGGCCAATAAGAAGGATACTGTTGCACCGAAGGTGTCGCATTTCTTTGTTGAGAATCTTGCCTTTGTCGCATCCTTTCCACAGGATCTCCATGCATTCATCTATACGTAGCATGCGATGTCCGGCTTTGATGAGGTGGTAGGCCGACTTCCTGTCTCCATTTCTTCTCTATGACCAATGATGCTTCTTGAATATTTCTTGGAAAGACCTGGCCGATGACCCAACTTAGAGAGTCTCACAATCCAGACAGCACATTTTGTAAACACAGTTTTCTTCGGGATGGGATTAGAATCCTTCTGGCGTTGGTGGCAGTGCAGGTCTTATTCTTGGAAGAGTCTAGATACATGGTGTATGTACTATCCTGTGTACGACTATGTGGTAAAATTTTCAGGGACAGTTGTCCCAGCTTCAAATTTGTAACAAAACAGCCTCCAATGATAAAAATTTTCTAAATGCGTTAGGTAAATTAAAATTTCTTGTTCCCATATGACTTCTTGATTCTTCTTTATTTGTTCATCACGTCTAACCTGTTCATAACACATTTCTTCCTATATCATGAGAATTTTGTGGCCTGATCATGTGACAGTGGTCTAATTCCTATATTACTGCTTGTTACCGATACATATGCGCATCGGTTCATTCAATCAATCAGAGAATGAATGTGATTGGCCCCTTCTTTCGTTATGAGAGCTATATATGAGGGGGGGGGGGGTACCCAAAAATAACTAGACTGTTGCTCTGAAAAGTTAATAAGTTTATTACAAAATTCTTACAGTCTCCTTCAAAGTACTCTCCATTAGACTCGATGCATTTGTCCAGTCTTCTTTCCCACTGTTTGAAGCACATCTGGAACTCTTCAACTTTGATATCGTCCAGTGCCCGCTGCAAAGCTGTTTTTACAGCCTCCATATCATCGAGGCACTGCCCGTTTAGATTTTTTTTTTATTCTTGGGAATAGAAAAAAGTCATTCGCGGTTAGGTCTGGCGAACATAGAGGTTGGGCAACGATAATCCTTCTCTTAGAGCCCAAATTACTAGGTCTGTCTCTTAAGAAATTTCGTCGATCGTAAAACGGCGATCCTCGCGAATTTTTCAATGTTTTCGTCGTTTCGAGATGATAGACGCCCAAAACGAGCAAGATCTTTAACACATATTTCACCACGTTTAAAGCGTCGAAACAACTCAAAAAGTTGTAAATGGCTCATAGCATCTTTCTTCAATGCCTGTTGAAGCATTTGGTAAACTTCCATTTGATATTTCATGCAGGAAGCAAAATTTCATACACACTTTGTTCCCTTAAATCTGCCATATCGATTTCGCAGATAGTAAACGAGACAGTTGAGAGTAACACTACCACGATCAAGCAGTAGCTTGGGCAACCAATTTGGGAAGGTCTCTACTAGAGCCACCTATGGCAGAATTCTCTATTATGCCTAGAAACGGCCAAGCAATTTCAATCCAGTTATTTTTAGGTCCCCCTTCGTTTAATGCAGTCTTCAGGTAGATTTAGTTAATATTTTTAATAGATTATTTTATAAAAGCTTTTTCATTCCTTTTTTTCGTTATCAGGTGATGGAATCTTCGCTCATCCTTTCCAACTCGCTCATTAAGATTCATCCTCAGTTCTCCATTGTAAATATACAATCGTGTCTGCTTTATGTCTTCTTGAACAGTGTTTGCGTACGTCTGCATTTTAGTTAAGTCTGTTAATAGAACATGTTTCCGTGTTTATTAGCAGGGGTTTATTAATGGCTTTAATAGACCCCTGCTAATAGACAGGGCTAGATTTGGTTCAGGGGATGCATTTGTTTAGGTGGCACACTTCAGGACTCAATATGCTGCATTTTTTGGTTGTAGGATATGCAATTTGCATAAGATCCTATTGGATGCAATGTAGAGCAGGCATTAAGCAGGACATCTCGATAAACTAGAAAGCAAATGTTAATGTCTTTGTCTCAATAGAAAGAAGAACTACGTTTTTTACAATTTATTACTAGTTCAGTTAAATTTTTAGATAATTTTAGAATTGTAAAATGACCTTGAAATTTTTTAATGTATTTAAAATTGTAAATTTTGGTTCTTTCATTTTACTTTTCTGTTCTAGGTTTTTTTTTATTATATTTTTTATTTCTTATTTTTTATTAAATAATCTCTTGTTGCTCATCATCCATGGTAACGTTAAAATAGATCCACGTGGTCATTGTTTGACGAAGCCCGATTAGGGCATTGCCATGGATACTGAAACAACTGCGTAAGTTCTTGAACGATCAGTTGGATCTATGTGCTCTTTTATAAATGAGCACTACTTTAACAAGGGAGAGCAGAAATTTGAAAGACAATATAAATGAAACGTCTGCAAATTAAAAATACAATATCCGCGATGAGATGCTAACAGGGCAATCGGGACTGAGTCTGAGACTGCAACGTTGGGAAAGAATGGGCCTAAATCAGATCGAAGTGGGAGACGTCGGCAGCGAAACTTCGACGTAGGACAGTGATGAGCGCTAAGTGTGTGATAAACAAGGGTAGCCCAGAAAGTAATGCACCACAATTTTTTTTTCAACAAATATATATTGAACACAATGAAACTTGTACACACGAAAGAACTACAAGGGCGTGTAACTCCTGTCGGTACCACTCTTTGTTCTGTTCATGCACTAATGGCAAATCTTGGAGCTCCGTGAAACCACTTTCTTGTGCCCAGTGACTAACTGTATTTCTGTCGACTGCTGATGCTCCATTAACTGCACAAAAAAGTTTGTGAATGTTTCCAAACATTTCTTGCTCCGCTGGAAGAAATTCAATAACACCATGCTGCTTGTAACGTACATCACTTACAGCAGCCATGTTGTTCCATTACTGCACGTACGCTATTTGTCAGAAGAAATGGAAACTTTTGCGCGCGCACTCCGAAAACTTCAAATAATGCATATCTCAAGTTTCGCATTCGTACCATTATTGGGGACAGAGAAAAAAATTGTGGTGCATTTCTTTCTGGGCTACCCTCGTAGAATACGCTACGAGAAAGTGCATACTCAAGAAAGGAAGCTGAGCAATGATCGACAGGCATCAACCATGCTACAAATTGGTGGGATTGATCTATACTTAAAATCTTGCATCTCAACAGATAAGAATATAAATGTGAGTAGCAATCGATATGCATATCAATCGCGAACTCGTATCAGTATTTAATCTGAGAATATGTGCGAGAATAAGTTTAAGAAAAAAATAAAGGCCTATGTAGATATTTGCTGTGAGGAAGACCTTTGCAGATAACATATCTTCAAGTTTCAAAGAACTACCCAGTGATCGTGGTACTGTTGAAGAGCAGTGGCAGTTGTTTGAAACTGCTGTGATTACTTTGGCTGCATTGTGCTGTGATCGTAAGCGGCTGAGTGTGGCGCACGGCGGTGTGAAAAGGACTGCGTGGTGGAACGGTGAAGTCCAAGAAGCTGTGAAGGCAAAGAAGGAAGCCTATTTTCTATGGCTTGCAAATAAGTCAACTTCGAGTCCAGTGCGGTACACTGAGGAGTGAAAAGCAGCAGCAAAGACAGTATCAACAGCTAAAGCCAAGGCTTGGGAGAAGTTTGAGGAGAAATTGGAGGCAGACTATTTTTCGGCAAACAAGGTGTTCTGTCAGACCGTGCACCGCCTCCGTGGAAAGAAGTCTCTTTCATCACAACTTATTACGAGTTCAGATGGGAGGCTTCTGAAAACGGAGGAGAGCTTATTGCATAGGTGGAAGGAATATCTTGCATCTCTTCTTAATCCGGTGACAACAACAACTGAGGCATACGAGGTGCACCTTGGAGTGGAGAATAGTCACAGTAATATCCCTGAAACAGAAGTCAGATGGGCAATTAAGTCCTTGAAGACTGGCAATACTGCAGGTGATGATAAAATCCGATCCGAGATGTTAAAGGCCTTAAATCAGGACGATATCCTGTGGCTGACTCGAGTGTATCAGGTTGCTTGGCAATCTGGACAGGCCCCAAAGCAATGGCAGACAGGAATTGTGATCCCCATCTGCAAAAAGGGAGATCAGAGGAATTGCAACAACTATCGAGGCATCTCTTTGCACAGCATTTTTGGGAGCGTGTACGCTAAGTAGCTGGAGAAGAGAAATCGGGAAATAGTCGACTCCAAACTGTCGGGGGAGCAGTGTAGTTTCCGACCTGGCCGCAGCACGATGGATCACATCTTTGCTCTAAGGTAAATCTTTGAGAAATCCGGGGAGTATGCAAAAGAGGTCTACGCTTGCTTTGTGGACCTCGAAAAAGCATATGACAAATCCCACGAGAGAAGCTCAGGCAAGTTTTGCAAGAGTTAGGAGTGGATGGGCAATTACTGGTTGCTATCATGTCTCTATACGAAAGCTTTGAGATGTGTGTCCGGATAAATGGCATTAAGTCAAGACCGTTCACCGTGGGTGTGGTACTCCGCCAAGGGTGCGTACACTCGCTCCTCTTGTTCATTATCTTTATGGACTGGATAGACAGGGGCAGCCAAGGAGATGAGCGTGTTTGCGTGGACGACTGCCTGATAGAGAGGTTGCTCTTTGCTGACGACCTTGTCCTCTTTGGGGCTTCTCGCACGCACCTTCAGCATGCACTAGAGCGGTTTGCATCCAGATGTGAAGAAGCTGGGATGAAGATTAGTGTGGCTAAAAGCGAGGTTCTGGTCCTTTCAAGACAGCCTGCTCAGTGCGCTCTCCATGTTAGGGAGCCTTATTGAGACAGGTGGAGAATATCAAGTATCTCGGGATTGTATTGACGATTGATGGACGGCAGGAGATCGAATTGGAAGCTCGGATCGGTGCAGCAAGCAGTGTCAGACGTGAACTGTGGCGATCCGTGGCAACGTAACACGAGCTAGGTAACAAAGCCAAGCTCTCTGTCGTCAAATCTATTGTTGTCCCATTCTCACCTATGATCATGAAGCTTGAGTAATGATCGATAGAGAGCGATCGCGGGCACAAGCGGCTGAACAAGATTTCTGAGAGGTGTGGCAGTTGTTACCCTACTAGATAGTGTACAGTAGCACAATAAGAGAATCATTAAGTGTTGAGCTGATACTTCTTCGCATTGAGAGATCTCATTTGCACGGGTATGGCTACGTGATACGGATGCTTCAAACTAATCTTCCTAGGCAGTGGTTATTTTCCAAGCCAGTGGGTAAGAGACACAGGGGTCAACCTAGAACCAGGTGGCTAGACTACATGGAGAATCTGGATTTGAGCCAATTGGATATTACCAAAGAGGACATGCGCCTGATGGCAGAAGATCGCGATCGCTGGAGATCCTCCATAGGGCTGCTGCCCCCGCGACCCTAACAGATAAGTATGTTTGAAAAGTAAGTAAGTAAGTAAATAATTTTACGTTATATTCATCCTTTTTTCTTATAAATATCCGTTCTTTGCAACCTCATCTAATTTATAACAAAAAGCTTCTATTATCATCAAATGCTTTCTTTTTCGTACTCGTTTTTTTTTAAATCCTATCGATCCGGGGAAATTCGGTTTCCTGACTCTCTATTCATGCCACATCATTCCAAGTCCTTTGATATATTACATGCCATATTTTAGCATTGAAAGTTCCAATGAACCATAATGGGTCCATGAAAAGCAGGTACCTTTGAACCGATTTCGACTATATATAATTTTACGTTACATTCTTTCATGGCACATCATTCCAAGTCGTTTGATATATTACATGCCAGATTTTGGCGTTGAAATTTTCAATGAACCATAATGGGTCAACGAGAAGCAGGTGCCTTTGAACCAATTACAGCTATTATTAATTTTACGTGATGATCATGCACAGCACATCATTCCTACTCGTTTGATATATTACATGCCATATTTTATTTATCGTTGAAAGTACCAATGAACCATAATAGATCTGTGAAAAGTGATTACCTTAGAACCAATTTTGACTAAGATCCATTTTACGTTATATTAATGCATGAGTTCACATTCCAAGTTTCTTTATATATTACTTGCCAAATCTGAGCTTTGAAAGTTTTTCCTGAACCATTCTGGTTCCATTAAACCACATTCCATTATTTTACGTTAATATTCAATCATGACATGTTATTTCAAGCTGTTTGATATAATACATGTCATATGTTAGCATTGAAATTTTCCAGTGGACCATAATTGTACCACTAAACTACATACTCTTGAACCATTTCTGACTGATATTGACCATCAAAGAAGACGACCACGTGTCTTCACTTAATTCACAAACCTTTAGTCTGCTTTAGCTATAGACTCCTAAAGGGAGAAAAGCATTTGGCAATGCAGAGGCCATTTATACATGGAATTGTAAAGTAAAAACGTGGTACCCGATATTATTGTTTACGTTTTGAACCGGAAGTAGTTCACCGATTTTTTCCACCAACGAACTTAGTCCTCCGATTTCTTTAAGTTGTCGAATAGCGAACACGGAAGTCGAAAATTCGGAAGCGTTCGAAAGCTAGAGCAACAACAGACAGACGGACACGAGAGACGGACTCACATTATGAAAACATAAATACCTATCGGTCCTAATAAATAATAGTAGAAATTGATTCCAAGGAACCTAGGTTTACTGGAATCCTTATTATTCAGTGGAAATTTCAATCCTAACATATGGCATGCATTAGATCTAACAACTCTGAATGATGTTTCATGAATAAAGAGTCAGGCAACCGAAATTCCCAGGATCGATAAGATTTTAAAAAATCGAGTACGAAAAGGAAAGCATTTGATTTCTATAGAAGCCTTTTGTTATAAATTAGATGAGGTTGCAAAGAACGGATATTAGATGAGATTGCAAAGAGAAAAGGACGAGACACAAAAATTCTGGAAAACAATAAATAATAGTTATAAATAAAAATGAAAAATAAAATAATAATTACCAATTAACAAAAATATTAATATATAACAAGTAAAATCAAAATAAAACTAGAAATATAAAATCAAATAAAAACTGGCGTTTCAGATAGAGACAGACTATTCTTTATCAAAGCAAAAAAGATAATTCTCTAAAGGCAATAAGATAAAGAATAATAAAATATTAAAATTTCAGGCATTAGAAAAAGCCAAATAAGGCCCACATTAAAAATTACCAAAATTAAAAAAATAATTTCTCAAACCTATATTAACTACAGATAGAAAAACAACAGCCAAACAAATTGATGCCAAAAATTGTCCCAATATAAACTGCCAGAAAAATGGATCATCAGCAACACTGTATATCAAGAATACAAACTATTAAGGGAAAAAAAAACAAATCCACACCGAATAAATAAATTACACTTTCTGCCACAATACAATTTAAAAATCATTAATCAATATTAATTAGTTGTTTTAATAATAAAAATTACAATTTGGATAGCTTTTTGGCATATTTCATTTTCCGTCTTTCTTGAGATTGTTGATTAATGTGTCTATCCAGGTACTACACACCTAAGAGGCATTTTAATTATTAAATATAGTGAGAGAATTAGCAGGAGAAATGAGTACTGACGAAGCTCTCCATTGAAACTAGGCTTAATGCATGGCGATCAATAGATTACTAACGACATCGAAGCCACCTAGTGGGAGCAGTTTTCCCCAATTACGTTTTTAGCGTCGAGAACAAAGGAGTTGACCGACCACTAACTTCTAATAACCATGCTAGTGCTTTACTTACTTGTAAGATCCTACCGCCCCCTAGGGAGCGATATCGCCCATTTTGAGAAACACTGATTTAAGAGACCATAGCTTAAGGTTCAGCGTTTATAATGGAAAATTTCATCGAGCAAACAGCCCGAGCAACGCCGGGCAAATCAGCTAGTAAATAAATAAAATAAATAAAGATGAATTAAGTGATCCTTGTATACGTCCTCTTAATGCCCAAAGGGAATTTTAAAATATTTAAACGGCCTGACAACAAGTTGTAAACAACAAAGAATTCGCATAGAACACCATGAAATTCTCAGTTTGCTTTCACTCCAGTATTCCGCAATTCTTAGAGAAAATGAGAACGTCTAAACAAAACGGACGTCCTACGCAACCTAACACAAAAACGCATCTACAACTGTTAGTATAAAATTTGCTCTTCAGTGAATCAGCTTTGCAATGAAATTGCCCCACCCACAAGGAGTTATCCGAATGAGCCAAAAGTAGCGAATGTCATCTTGGCGTACGTCTGCCCTGGCCTCGTGACCCTGCTATGTCAGATCATTGAGATTGCGGGGTGATCATAAACGACGTCCTACCATGTCCCACACGTGCTCGATTGGCGATAGGTCTAAGGACCTCGCGGGCCATGGCAGGCAGTTGACATCGTGCAGCCATGCCATGCTCATGTTTGCCGTGTGCGCCGGGTATGATGACGTTATCCTGCTGAAAGACTGCGCCGGGTATGGTGTGCAGAAAGGGATGTAACACGGGTTGCAGAATCTCTATGACTTACCATGCTGCTGTCAGGGTGCCTTGGATGGTGACTAAAGGTATTCTGGTTATCGTCGCTGAAGACCAACTCGTTCACGATTCCATCGCACTCGTATCGCGTGGTGCTCAAGTGTCAAAGGAAGACACAAGAATGGACGCCAGTCGTGCTATTGTCGCTATTGACACTGGAGCAGTACCAGGAATAGTGATGTCGTCGCGCAGATGCCGCAGGGTGATGGTTCTTTCCGCTAGCGCTGTTCGCAGTATCCGTCTATTGGTACGAGCTGACGTGCTTCTCCAGAACGTGGTCTTCTGGCACGTGTGCCTTCCTCTCGCCATTGCCTCCGACATCGGCCTACCGTCCGTGCGTTCCGCGACACATGCTACTGTTCAAAGTCCGTTAATTGGTGGCGTTGTTGTCGTCACGGCATTGAGACCGTTGTGTGGATTACAGTGCTATGCGTTCACGAGGCAGTTGCTTTCTCCCTACTGCATGGAACGTCTCCCACTGGTGTCAATTGATGAGCCTATACAGGCACTCGGACACCCTGTATCAAACCAAATGGTCATGTCTCGTGAGCATGCATGTAACCGTTTATTAGTAGGAGGTAGACGACCCCCCCCCCTAAATATGGATGACGTCGAATAACTCTTTGTTGATGGGGCAAATACATTGCAAAGTATTGTAGAACGAGTAGTATTTATTGAAGAATATTGTACACAGATTTCCCAAAAGAACCAACAAGTGGCTTATCACTCCTGATTCAGATCTGATAATATCCGGATTCGGATCTCTGATATCGGGTCCAGATATCGGATCTCGGATATCGGATCCGGATTTCGGATCCTTTCGCTGGATGCGTATTAAGACTAACTAAGACTTAAGAGGACTAGGCTATCACTTAATAAAAACACTTATAAAATGCTTTTAGAAAAAGTTTGCATGTACACAATTTCCTGTCTAGGATCCGATTTTCGGATCTCGGATCCAAGATCCGGATTAAAGATCTTGGATCCAAATTCCGGATCTCGGATTTCTGACCAACATCCGGTTCTCGGATCTCGGACCTAGGTCCGAAATAATGATCCAGATTTCCGGATTTTGAATTATTCGGATCTTGACATCACTACTCCTGATCACTCACATCTCTTCTTCCTTTGGACTTGTCATAATAAGTTAGCTTTGTTTTTGTATGTACCCTCTTGTAACGCTCCCTCCTCTAGGTAAACTAAATAAGCAGGCTGAGGCGTACCAAAAATCCAGGAAAGAAAGTTAATCAATAAGTACTACTGATAAATTAAGATAAACTTAACTCCACAAAAAGATTTAAATACAAAACAAAAATACTCGTAACCCAACCCCAAAAGAAAAAGAAAAATTCTAAGTTAGAACTACAAGAAAAAGGCAAGCAAATACGTTTAGCTCTTGTCAGGCAAAAAAATTTTTATTTACAAACAATCTCCAAAAAAAAAAAAAAATAAATAAATAAAATAATTAACTATAAAGTTATCAGGTAAAGCTCCTACAATTTCTTCTTGTGCTCTTCTCACAATGCGGATAACGTCTCTTGAATCAACTGTTGACAAGGGTAAGGTAAAAAAAAATAATAATAAATAACAAAATACAATTGATAAGAAAGAAAAACATAAAAAGTTATAACGTACAACGCTAAACTCTTAGAAAGGCTACGGACTTGGCTCAGCATAAAATAAAGCAAAATAGGTTTACTCACGAACGGCTAAATCTGCTTTACCGTTATTGATATTCTTACATAAATAAGTCGCCAGAATTTTTTTTTTCTTTTTTCTTATCCCTTTTTTTTTCTTGAACTGGCCAGTTAATTCCTTAAAAAGGTCTAACCTTAAACGATACTAGGATGAACACTGAGCACAAATCCGATATGCCGCTCAAGGACCATGTTGACGTTGAATCAAGTTCCATGGATTTCTTCATCGGTGAAAGATAATCATTTCTTCTGACTACTTCATGGTGGGTCGATTGACAATATTCTCAGTCGCATTCGATTATGGAAGTAAGCGCAGGGATCGTAAATCTTTTGTAGAAAGTTAAATTGAACGCCACATACGAAGGCGTCGTGTAGACCTTTTGTCTGGGAGGTCTACTGTAACCCTGTAGGGAAATAGGAAAAGTTACATAAAATACACGAAGCTACTCAAAAATACTAAACAGAGTCCTCGAGGAGCACGGGGTTGTCACTGAAACAAATCCAACTAAGCCCACTGCATATAATTCCATGTTCACAATCAGGCGTGAGGGTCGGAGCACTTCTGCGGAGATGGTCGGAGGGGAGCCATCTTCTCTGGGCTGGTCTAGGTCACTCCCTTCCCGCAAACAACCTTGCCTGGCTCCGCAAGGAGGAGGAATTCATCTTTGCTGGGTTCCAAGCCGGACTCCAAGGCTTAGATCAGGAGTTGTTGACTAGGCGGGATCGACGACTTTATCTCTTTCTTCTCAAAAGTTCCTCACCAACTCAGTTTTGTCAACAATGCTAACACTTATCACGCAAAGCGAGCCATGCTTCACGTTCTATCAAGTACGGCGTTCAACAAAGTAACGCCTCATCGGTCACGAGAGAAACAGTTATCAAAAAAAAATAATCAAACAATAAATAAAGGCCCGTGGACCGTGACCTGATTCGAAAAATAAATAACTAATAAATATAACCGGTTTAGGCTTAAATACTAAAATATCAAAAAAATACAGATAAAGCAAAAAAAAAAAAAACAAACCCAAAAAGTGACAAAATAAAATTAAGTGGAAAGAAAAAAAATTCAATAAAGAACCTGAGCAAAGTATTTAAATTAGGTTTCTCTCCTTCTAGACTTCATCAAAATTAAGGAAAAAAAATCTAAATAAACAGTAACTTATACCGAAGGCCATTTTTTTTTAAACTAAAGGAACCACCCCCGACAAACTATTAAAGCAGGGACTAGAATCTGCTGAAAAAACTTGGGGCGTTACACCTCTCTGCATGTTAAATTAACCAAAAGCACAACCGCAGTCTAAGAAATAAAGCTATGAGTAGTCTCAACCAACACCACCTAAAGAGAAAGCCTTTGCACGGAAACGTCATACATTGTTACATCATCATAGTAGTGCTTTGTTATTCGTATTTCTACCAATAATAAGCCCTGAATTTGCACTACTCTGATGATGTAACAATGTATGACGGTTTCCGTGCAGAGGCTTTCTCTTTAGGAGGTGTTGTCTCAACTATGGCGGATGAGCGGAGTTTTGCGCAAAGCACGTCATGCGTGACATCACATGCATACCATCTATAGACTTTAAGTGTTCTCTGAATAGCTTAATTTTTTTCTGAATAATTTTTCTTATTGTGTTGTTTGTAATAATACTGTGTTATGGAAAATTTGTATTTAAAAAAAAAACTGATAAATGATCTGCAATATCATAGTAAATAGGTATAACTTCTTCAAAAGAGAAGTATGAAAACCCAATATCCATTCAAGTGCTTGATGATTGGGTGATTCGAGTGGTAAAAGTATTTAAAGGAGATAAACCATAAGAGTGTAAAAGACTTATAAAATTACAAGTAATAGTATTTTTAGTATTTATATCTATATTGAAGTCACCACCTAAAAATTGCATTTTTATCTGTCGAAATTTTATATAGAATCACTTCCAAATCCTCAATGCTTTGATGTTTATTCGCTGATGGTGGTAGATAACAACCACCCTTCGTATAATTCTTATTTTTAAGAACAATGCTCTCAAGATTTGAGGTAACTTGGCTATATTCAATATTCATATCAATAAAGGGGCTCTCCTTTTTGATGTATATAGATATACCTCCTGAACGCCTTTCATTTCTCATTATTGAAAATTGCATAAAATTATGAAACATAAAAATCTGATGCTACTTATACCATGTTTCTGTAATTATCATAATATTCATCTTATCTTCATATTGATTTAAGAGATCTTCTATTTGATTTCTATTTGCATAGACTCTTCTCGCGTTTAAAATTATTATTGATGGTTTATAGATTTCTATTTATTGCATTTTTATAAAAATTTTAAATCTTCAAGTTGTTTTATTTCTTTAATAAAAGCTTCTGGTGATTGCCTAATGAAAATACTAGAGTTTTTCGTCCACTCAAATCAATAATTTTTTCCTTCGCTTGTGTTTTTGTAGCTATAAAAAGTTTCCACTGTTCTGTGGTTAAAAGTTCATTAGGATAAATAGTATATTCTTCATTACATATGCCAACATCGGCAGTTGACATATGCTTGAACTTTTTCCTCTTTTGTTCCAAAATATTAATTTTCAACTGTTTATCTAGAACGTTCAAAAAAAAAGGAATGCGCAATTGTAACGACTTATTTCTTGATGAAGCTCGCGTCGCTGAAATAATCTGGATCGAAACGAACTTGCAGATCGTTTAAAATTTTACTGACATAAAGTTTCAAATCTGTTCTTTCGTGGTGGAGAATACCATTTATCACTACGGTGTGATGGGAAGTTTCAAGATCAAAATTTTTTATTCTGTGTTTTAAATATTGTATTTTGCTAGTTAATTTTTCTTGTTGATTTGCTAAAAACTTTATATTTTGACATGCTGCTTTTAATTCTATCTCGAAGCGCTCAAAATTATTAAAAAAATCCCCCAACTTGGTTGAGACAAGATCCATGCTCTGTTTAAATGAGTTATTTTCCCCTTTAAACTTATTGAAATCATTTTTCAGAGAAAGTAACTCCGCCTTGAAATTTTGCGTGTCATCAAGAGTTACATTTTGATATTTATTAGAATTTTCTCTGATTTGAGTTACTTCATCGGATTTAATGCTGTTCGGCTTACCTCTTTCTTTTGTTATGCACTGATCTTGATATTAGCGTGTTAACTCCATACTTTAATTTCCAACTTTGAAAACATTCATGGCACTTTCAACTTTTACAATTGTCTTTCAAATATTGTAGATCCTGATCTTTTAAATTCACACACTTGATATGAAACAATTTGTTACAAATCCCTTAAAATCGAATATTTGTTTCTTCCACTTTTACATAAATGTTGCAACTACCGCGTTTTCGTGTTGGTGCCATCTTGCCGCCATGACACTTGGATAGTTTTGCTCCAGGACAACGCTAAGCCACTTGTGGCCAAGAAGACCCTCCAACTGCTGGAAACATTTCGACAGGAAGTCCTCAAACATCCTCGGTGCAGCCCCGACATCTGCCCATTTGACTCCCTTACTTTCAGCCCCATAAAAAATCGCTGACAGGTCATCGGTTCACTTGCGACAAAGTGTAGAACACCGTGGAAAATGGATTAATATGCAACCCAGGAGTTTCAACACTGAAGGCATCATTCACTTCTTACGCTCTGAGATCAATGCATTGTTATCAAAGTTAAAAATGTGGAGACATCTTTTGACAAAATAACTGTACATCAAATATTCGTTAATTAAAATATTCGTTAGATATAAGCGTAGTCGTCTTTAGATTAGTAGAATATATAAAAAGAAAACGATAAAAATTTCATGTGTATGTATTTTTAAATAGTCTGCTTAGAAACAGTGTGATATCTACAGTAAATGTAGCAAAACAAATTAAAACTAGTGGAGAATGAAGATAATAATAAGTCATCATTTAGAGCTTATTATTGGTAGAAGCACGGTTAACAATACCTTTTTATGATGTAACAATGCATGAATTTTTAGTGCACAGGCTTTCTTTATAGGAGGTGTTGGTCCATAGACTAAAGCCTGAGCACTCACTAAAACGTCATGCATTGTTACATCATCATAAAAAGGCATTGTTAATCTTATTTTTCAGTGCTCAGGTTTAAGTTTTATGAGGTGTTGGTTGGACCAACGCCACCTAAAAAACAAAGCCTTCTCACTACCAACAATATTTTTCGTTCGTTGCAAACAATGAAAGTAGTATTGTTGGCCGGACTACTATGATCAGGTGACTTTTCCGCGCCGAGGCAACACCTCCTAAAGAGAAAGCCTCTGCACGGAAACGTCATACATTGTTACGACATCATCCGAAGACATGTTTAATAGCATTTCTACCAATGATAAGCCCTAAATTTTGTCTTCGCATGATGATTTAACAATATATGACGTTTACGCGCTCAGGCCTTATGTTTAGAAGGCGTTTGCCATGACCTGTCCTTGATAAACTTAATGGTGAATAAAAACTCTTTAACCACAACTAGAAGTAAGTTGAAAAAATACAACCTGTTACAACTGGAAGCGCTTTTCGAATGCCCTGCATTCATCATTCAGCCCTTCCAGACCTCCTCGACTTCGCTTCAGGCCGGTTTCGAGTATCTGCTTTAGGCTGCTGGATGATGAATGCAGGGCATTCGAAAAGCGCTTCCAGTTGTAACAGGTTGTATTTTTTCAACTTACTTCTAGTTGTGGTTAAAGAGTTTTTATTCACCATTAATTTTATCATTACAACTATCCACATAAAATTTATCGTTGTTTTAATTTAATGACCTGTCCTTCTTTCTCTTTGGCTACATACCAACATCGGATTGCAAATGCTTGCTGTGCCGCTTTTTTCGAGAAACGTGAAGCGTTTGCGGTTATCACCAATTATCTGCCGTTTTTGGAAGCAGATGTACTAGGTTCGCAGCGCTGCTGACGCAAACTTTCTACTTTGACTGCGTACACGGTTCGAATTGGAAAATTGCTTGCGGTGCGGCGTTCTGTCATCTTTTCTGCCTGATTTCTGCGCTCTCGAGAAGTCGAAAAATTTCATTTTATAAGTTATTTCCAAATAAATCTGCATTAAACTCGCATTAATCCCTCATTTCAACAACCAGAGCTAGGAAGATTTCAACTTAATACATCTTTAATCATCATCATTCATCACACAAATTTTAAAAATTTTATTATAAGATTGGTTATTAATTTGAACTATTTAGTTGAAACTATTTCCAACTTTTCTGTCGCGGGACAAACGTATTGTTTTTCAGTGGAGTTGTTTTCCAGACGAGCTCTGTCGCGTGGAGACCCCCACCCCGTTTTCTCCAACTCGGACTGTGAGCCTTGTAATACGTCTGTCAAGTACTGAACACTTTCTGATGTTTTTATACAGTCATCAACTTATGATCAAAACATCCGGCTTTAAGCATCAGTTAACGACTTTGATGTATCTTGTCGATTTTGAGTTAGTACTACTATCGTTAGTGATGGGCGACACCAAGTTTTTTTTAAAATCGACTACTCGCGATTACTTTTTCGAAGGTATCGATTAATGGGATAGAAAGACTAAAGGGAATCCGCCTTTCTACTAACGGGGAACCAGAAGAAATAGGGTAAACAAACTGGTATTTTTAAGATATCGTTCATTACAATTGGAAAAAAGTATCTGTAATTACAAATCAATTTGGCATTTAGGAGAAGAATCTTTTTGCTAAAATTCCCTGACTTTTCCCGGTCGCTACTCACTCTGTATTAGATAAAATTTTAATGTACGCGAGGCTGAAAGCTCGTAAGTAACACGCTCGTTAAGAATAAAGTTGGCAACTCAGCAATTTTATTCAAGTTTTTTTGTAACCATTAAGTAAACAATTTGGAATATGGCCAAGAAAATTGGAAGAAACTTTATTGTTTTTAAATGAACTTTACAGTGTTTAATCAATAAATGAAGTTCTGAACATATTTAATACGAGCAATCAACCAACCATTAAATTTTCGATATTTCCGATCAACACTGTAAATACGACTCTCATCTCAGTTACGTTCCGAAAAAGATTGGAAAATACAACAACACAAAAAAATTTATTAAAAAAAATTTTAATAAAAAATTTTTAAAGAAAATTTATTAAAAAATGGAATACTAAATCCATGTAGACATGGATGATTGAACAAACATATGGATGCTGCTTCAATCTTTTTCCCACAAAACCAACCCCCATTTTATGTAGGCTGTATACAGTTAACTATATATTAACTAAATATTATAACTAATCAGTGCCGGGGCCAGTATTTTTAGTTGGCTCTGCACTTTGGAGGCGTTCGATAGTTGAGTATCGATTACTCCCATCACTAACTGTCGGTGAACAAAGACGAACGAGCGCGCGTGAGAAGAGAAAAATGAAACGGTCGTGATCAGAGTCTATGGAAGTAAAGTATCTTTACTTCTATAGACCCTGGTCGTGATAGTCTTAAAGTGAAATCTTTTCACTAAAATCCTTAGAAATTATATTATCAGTTAATTCTTCATGAGTTCTATAAAACCTTTATAATGAGACATATTTTTATAATTTTGTTTCGGAGAGACTTAGTTTAGAATGTATACAATCGCGGAGCCTAACGATGAGGACAACCTTCCCTGCCACTCATCGCAATGATGGAGCAGAAGTTAAAGATTGGGTAACGGCGCACTGACTCCCTCATTTGTCATATCATTTTAGCCAACAATAATCATTTTAAATATTAAATTTACTTTCTTAAGACGTTAACATTCTATTATAATCTATCCAACGAAAGTTAGAGTAGGTGTGTCCAGTTAAACTTCTAATTTCAATTGTTAAACATTGTTAATTTTTCAAATTTCGTTGGACAGAGTACTTATACACCAGAGTATATAATCAGAGTACTTAATGTAACTGAAATTTAAACTGGTGAAAAAAACTTAGAAACCTTGAGTAATGTTTAAATCTAATTGTACACGTAAATTCAGTAATTTTCTTTTTATTTGAATGCTAGTCAAGTCTTGATTAGCCTTTTAATTAAATAGGATGTTGTTCTAAAAGATTTAACATTATATTAAACTAGCAAAGGTACCCGGCGTTGCCCGGGATAATTACAATTGGATGTAAACAGAACAATCTCAAAATATTAAATTAAATTTTGCAATATCTTAAAAATAAACACATGAAAATGCTTAGAATTAATACAGTAAAAATTCTTAATGAAAATTCGAAAAAAATCTTTTTAAAGGCTCACAATGGCTGGACCTCTCCAAGGATGCCACTGCTAGTCTAAATAATTTCTTACTCACGAAATCTTAGCTCAGATGTATACTTAGTGTTGTTGCAATTTTCACTCTGATCTCGATGTGTTAAAGCAAAACTTGGCCATTCATCACTTTGTGCAGCCTAGCGGTCGCCGATTCTTCTATTTACTTGCTTCCCATTTGCTCAATACATCACGGAGCTAAAGGAGCGCTTCCTCTGTCGTCTTTCCATTCTTTCTCAATAGTCTGCTAACCCTCCATTATCTCCAGTTACTGATCATTTTTAAAGATTTTCAAGAAATTGTTAAGTACTAAGAACTCTCTTTTCTAAGAAAAGCCTGAATAACAGGAATTCTATGCATTGTTACAAATTGAAACTTATCCATATTACATCATCATTTTATGTTCATTGTTATAATTCTTGGAAAGATTGCTTTAACATTACATCATCATTCTGTGCTCATTGTTAGTGTTGAATTGCGCATTGAGACCATTGTTGATGCGAACACAATGGGCCTATTGTTGCACAAACTTTGCCTTGCATTGTTGGTCATGAGATATATATTGTTGGTTCATGCAGTGTGTTTGTGAATTGCGTGCTGATACAATTGTTGATACCTATTGTTGTACAAACTTTGCCTTGCATTGTTGGTCATGAGGTATTTCTCATTTATATGCCTTGCCATAACCATGAATATCGATTTTTTATCGATATTTATTATTTTTCCGAAATCTGAGGTAGTCAGTGACCTTTCTCATGCTTTGAACGTCATGTATGCGAAATTTTATCAAGATCGGAATAAAACTGTAGATTTGTATAAAAAACATACACACAGACCCACAGACCCACAGACCCACAGACGCACAGACACACAAACATCCTTCTTTATATATATAGATTGCAACTGTTAAATTCTTCATTATCTAAGGTAATGGTTTTCATAAACGTTTGTCCCTTTATTCTTGTCTGTTGCTAAATACATTGAATTTTTTCACTTTACTTTCGGAGTTCCAAATTGTCAATTATCTTGGGCATAAAATCCTGGTGCAATCTCTTACTGGGTCGAATTATCTTTTATTTTATTTCCTATCCGAGAAACACGGATAGAAAGTACGTTTGGGCTTCGACTTAATTTCTAAAACCTAATCCAAATAATTCATTCTAAGTTATTTAATTAATAAAATGGAGTCCTGGGTCCATTACAATGGCGCAATCACGAAAGGATAATATTTAATAATTGTGGGTGTAACGTGGGATTTAATAATTAAGATTTAACGACAGCGTTACAATGGACCATTCTGTTAAAAAAATAACGGATGGTCCTAAAGTAAAACTAATATGCAAATTGTAATAAACTTCAATTTTTATCGATGTTGTCATCAACGGTGTAGTTGGAGTCATTAAAGTAATTAATATTTAGAAATTATAATTGGTAGTAAAATTTTATTGACGATTAAGGGTTTTAAAATTGTATTTAGAACTAGAAGAGGTACCCGGCGTTGCCCGGGATTATTACACTTGGGATGTAAACAGAACAATCTCAAAAATAAAATAAATTTTGCAATTTCTTAAAAATAAACCATGAAAATGCTTAGAATTAATACAGTAAAAATTCTTAATGAAAATTCGGAAAAAATCTTTTTAAAGGCTCAAAATGGATGGACTGCTCCAATAATTTCTTAATCAGATAATCTTACTTCAGATCTACACTTGATGTTGTTGCAATTTCCACTCTTCTCTCGCTGTGTTGAAGCAAAATTTGGCCTTTCATCACTTTGGTTAGTCTAGCGGTCGCCAATTCTTCTATTTACTTGCTTCCCATTTGCTCAATACAGCACGGAGCTAAAGGTTTGCTTTCTCTGTCGTCTTTCCACTCTTTCTCAATAGTCTGCTAACTCTTCATTATCTCCAGCTACTGATCATTTTTAAAGATTTTCAAGAAATTGTTAAGTACTAAGAACTCTCTTTTCTAAGAAAAACCTGAATAACAGGAATTCTATGCATTGTTACAAATTGAAACTTATCCATATTGCATCATCATTTTATGTTCATTGTTATAATTCTTGGAAAGGATTGCTTTATCATTGCATCATCATTTTGAGCTCATTGTTATTGGTGAAT
>JAHWFO010028073.1:83444-132893 GCA_023313115.1 Rhysida immarginata | reverse complement strand
ATTTGCATTGTTGGTCATGAGATATATATTGTTGGTCCGTGCAGAGTTTTTGTGAATTGCGTGTTGATACCATTGTTGCAAAAACTTTGTCTTGCATTGTTGGTCATGCGATATCTCTCATTAATATGCCTTGCCATAACCATGAATATCGATTTTTTATCGATAATTATTATTTTTTCGAAATCTGAGGTAGACAGTGACCTTCCTCATGCTTTGAAGGTCATGTATGCGAAATTTTTTCAAGATCGGAATAAAGCTGTAGATTTGTATAAAAAACGTACAGACCCACCCACAGACAGACCCACAGACCCACAAACATCCTTCTTTATATATATAGATAGATAGATATATATAGATAGATTAAGTTTTATTGACAATGTGTTTGTGAGCTACGTTATCTCTTTCCTTGACATTGGAGTGGAAAGTTAGAAATTTCCTTAGTGTGGAGAAACCTAACAAAGAAAAATAAATCAGTTTTAGTAACCGAAATTAAAATTTAGTAGTAAAGATGGAATTAGTAAACAAGCCGTTAGAAATTAACCTAAATAATGAGTACTTGAAATTAAACCGAGAAATACCGATTTATGACAGGAAAACAGGCATCGAAGAGATCTTTCGGTTTTTGGAAGAGGTAATCGCTTCCATTGGAAAGTGGGAAGTAGTCTCTATTATTGCGATTGCAAAATTACGGCTAAGAGTTACGCATTTTGTTATGTGTGAGAGAGTGGGAGATTTACTGCTTTAGACAGTTACGGCGAATTTAAAGATAAATTGTTAATGAGATTTGCGAGGATACATCTGATCAGAAGGAAAATAATTTCAATATTTGTGTACAGAGGAAAAGAGGAGAAATGCAAAATTACGCAACGTGGATAGCAGCTATGGGGAGAAGACTTATTACCTTCAGTAGAAGAAGAGGAAGAAGCGCACGAGATATTCAAGAAGGAGATGAAGCATTAAATCATAATGCAGAGAGTACGAAACCGTGTTGCAGTATGATAATTACCTTCCATAAATAAAAAAAAAATAAATTTAAATTAAAGTAGTATTATGTTTCATGTTTGGATTTTCTGGGAATAAATACATATAACACAGTATCATGTAAAGAATAAAAGGAGAGGTGTAAGACAAATAACAAGTTATAAAAGGTAAATAAAACAAAAAAACAGGATATGAGCTAGTTACAAACAACTGTAAAAGATACACTATTTCAAATGTATCAATAAAACCAATAAAGTAAATAAAATGAGGCAACAGTTGATGAAATAACTTGATTGTTTTAGCTTCTTATTAAAATGGACATAATTAGAGATAACATCACTGGTGAGAACAATTAAAGACACTACAACGTACCGCATATGGTAATATTAAAAACTTATATATTTGTTCAGTGCATATCGTTACAAGTTGTTTAATATATCACTTGCCACAAGTTTGCATTGAAAACTTCAAAATATTACCATCATGGTATCATTAGCACAGGTTACCCTGATCTAAATCGGCCATCATCCAACGTATTATTCACTTTTTTATATTCGTTCATGGCATATCCTTACGAGTCGATTGACAATTTTTACGCCGTATCTTGGAATTGGAAATTTTCATTAGTACCGTAATGGTATTAACGGCAGACGTAACACTGAATCAAATTTGTCCCTTTCGAACATATTAGCTAGTCTTATTTATTCGTTCAGGACATGTCATTTCCACTTCGTACACAAACCTGGCCCCATTTTATTTTTAAAATAAAAAAAATCATATTTGTACAAAATGAAATCAAAATATATACAATATATACACAATTTATTACTACAACATAACTCACTGACCAAAAATCATGGCACACTTGCCTAATAACGTGTTGGGTCCCTCCTGGCCCAGAAAAGAGCGGCGGCTCTTCGTGACCTGGAACACATCCACAGTCTCTGTAAGCCATGCCGCCTCCACTGTACTCCATAACGATGCAACATTTACCAGCTGTGTTGGCGACAAATTGACAGATCGTTTGATGACGTCTCACAAATATTCAACGGGATTGCAATCTGCGGAACGTAGAGATCAAAACATTTTCCTGAAGTTGGTAGCATATTTCTCCAGCCGTGTCACAAGGGCCGTGTGTGGAGGCGCATTTTCTTGCTGGAAGATGCCGTTGCCTGCGGGATAAAAGCAGTTCATGAAGGGGTGCATGTGGCCCCCAAGCAGATCGACGTAGGAAGTAGCACGCAGAGTGGATGTCTGATGCACCAATGGACCGATTGCATGCCACGAGAAAACACCCCAGACCGGTATGGAGCCCCCATCTCCCTGAGACGGGGGTTCCTGGCTTTGTGTGGTCTACGCCAGACACGAACGACCATCGCCCTGAGAAAACTGAACCGTGACTCGTTGGTCCGGGCAACCCTTCCCCAGTCCTCAGCGGTCCAATGTCGATGTTCGTTAGCCCAGGCTAGGCGATGCCAACGATGTATAGCTGTCAAGAAAACGCGTCGTAGCCTCCTGCTTCCAAAGCCTGCAGCTGCCAAGATTCGCCGAATTCTCGTCACGGACAAAGTTGCGGGACGTCCTTGGTTGACCGCATGGTGATATGCCCGCTGTCCGGTCAGCAGTTGTAAGCTGGGTGGCCCAGCGAACACCTCTGGCATCAATGAAGCGTGGGCGACCCATCCGACATGGGTTATAACCCTTCGTTGGGCGTATCCTGGATGGACCCTTGCAACAATCCTATGGGAAAAATGCAGACTGTTGGTTATTTCTAAAAATGGGGCAGCCATACGTCTGGCACCAACAAGTATTCTCTATTCAAATGAGGATAGCGCTCGGTGTGCTGCCAATTTTGCAGCTAGTTTTGCTTACAATGATTGTGTGATATCAATACCTGCATTCCGAGAATGGAAACAGCAGGATCTCTGTCATTACGGACAGGAAACCTGATTGTAAGGATGTGCCATGACTTTAGGTGAGTGAGGGTATATATTTTCCTAAAATAAAACAGTCTACATTTTTAAGTGAAAAAAAAACCATATGTATACAGTTTTACAAACAACCAGTGATTTTACGATATAGAGTTGACGCGTTTCAGCCGTAGTCTTCTTCAGAAGTGTGAAACACATTTAAAGAAGTTTAGAAAAACATTTGGGGGAAGAGAGGTTGGGGGTGAGGGAAGGGGAGACAATCTGATCGCATTCCTATATAAATAAACAATAGGAATAGAATTTTTCTGGCCTAATAAATTGTACAAACTTATTGTGCCAGATTAATCCTATTCCCATTGGTTGTTTAGTTAAGAATGTAGCAATCAAATTTCATCCTCTTTTCCCAACCCCCAACCCTCTCTCCCTTCCCAAAGTGTTCTGCTAAACTTGTTTAAATGAGTTACACGCAGTTCCGAAGAAGGCTATCCCAGGTTGTTTTTAAAGACTAATATAATTATACACTGAGCAAGCATATAATAAAGACAACCCTGTCAGTATCACGTTGGGCCACTTTTGGCCTTTAATATTGCGGTGATTCTTTGTGGCATTAATTTCACAAGTTGTTGGAAATCAGTGAGAGGAATGACACCACGCTTGATGGAAAGCACTGTCTAGCTGTGCTAGATTTGAAGGTAGATGGATACGGCCATCTGTTGGTTCGTTCTATTTCGTCCCACAAATGATCAATTGGAGTTAGTTCTGGGGAATATGGGGGCCACCGAAGTAAGGTGAAGTCCCCCTCATGTTCCTGAAATGACTCTTGCACAATTCGAGCTCAGTGGCATGACGCATTGGCTTGCTCGAAGTACCCATCTCCATTGGGGTATGCTAGCAACATAAGGATGGACTTGATCGGCGACTATACGGGAGGTATGCTGTACCATCCAGACATTGTTCACCACGTAATACTACAGCCAACAAATGCCAGGAAAACATTCTTCAGACCATAATATGGCCAGAAGGGTTGTAATCATGCATACAGGATCCATGTTTTTGTGCTGTTTCCGCCTGATTCTCACGCGGCTGTCTACATGATGTACCTGGAATCTTGACTCGTCAGACCACATGAATTGCTTCCACTGCTCGATAGTCCAGTCCTTGTGCTCCTGAGCGAATTGGAGTTGTTTTCGCTTGTTGGCTGCAGACAGCAAAGATGTGCGGACAGGCCTTCTGCTTCTTTATCCCATGCGATGCAGTTTGCGGCAGACAGTGCATGCAGAGGCCGTTTTGGAGGACCCGTGATTAAGGTCAACAGTGATTCGATGCACAGTTGAACTTCTTTTATCCTTTACCAGTAGTGACAGTCTCCGTTCTGTCCGATCATCAGCCATCCGCGGACAGCCACAATGCGAACGTTCAGACCTTGTCTTCCAGCTAACCGTCAAGTCTTTAAATACTTTAACGACAGCTGCTCTTGCGCACCCCATGACAGCTGCTGTTTCGCTGATACTCGCTTTATAGCTCCGAGCACCTACAATCATCCCGGTTCGAAGGCCGCACCATTTACCCATAGTTGAAGAAAGGAACTCGTTCACTGTTGTCGACGACACTCAGCTTCCCCTTTTTATATTGGTCCGGCCCGCTTTCAACATTGTGGCGATGTCCGTGTTTGAAATAAAAAACATCTTTTGTAACCATTATAATTTTTAGTTTTGCAAAACTGGCTCCAAATGTGTCTGCCACCCAAAAAAATATCCAAAAAAGGGTGCAAATAACAAAAATAATTGAAATTTTGATCACTGATAAAAATACTAAAGAGTAATAATATAATAAAGAAACTTATACATTTGAAAACTGAAATCAAGTGCGACAATAGTTAAATTTGTATGTCCCCCCGCCCCCGCACATTCTTCATGAGATCTACTGCACATCAAACACATGACCCTAAGTTCTCCTTAGGAGTTTTGTGAAAACTTTCATTGCAATTCAGTGTGTACAATACGTAAATTTTTTGGTTTACAAGGGGCCCGGATTTGGAACCTCTAGGGGGGCCAACTTAGGCACCAGTTAAATTACATTTCAAATGATGATAAATTTTAACCCTTCAATTTAAATGTATTTTACTGCCCTAAATCAATAGCTTGTAATGACTCCTTCAAAAGAATACAATCATGAAAAGACTTGCCAAAGAAATATCAATGTATGTTAACCAAAATCAAGCATACAAAAAATTTGGTAAACACTGTTTTCAGTAATGAGCTACTGAACAAGGGTAATGGAAAATTACGATATTAGCGCTTTTCTAAGCAAAACTGGTTCTAGAAAAACTACTAATTTAATGTGTTACCAAGTGTCAACAGCACTGTACAGTGTAGTATAGCAGGGGGCTCGCGTTAAAACGAAGCCCCTGTTTGGGTACTTTCCTCTATTACGTGCCATATCTTAGCAATGAAAATTTCTAATACTACCTTAGTTATATCATTAGCACTGTTCAAAAGGGGGAAGCAAAATAAACAGAATTTAATGGGTGATACTTTAAAAAAAACCCAAAACTTAAGAGTAAACGTGGCTCGTTAAAAGACTTATTTTGGTTTAAAAATTGCGATATTTATTTATAAAATACAAAAATTCTGTACCAAAGAATGTTCTATACTGTAGCGTACCCCCGCCCCCACAATATGTTCTTTAAGGTATTAACGTTCGAAGAATGACCCCGAGGTGGAAGATTGCTATGGTTCGGGACTGATTTTAATTGAGAGAAACCACGATACTGCTCTATTTCTTTGTATTGACATTCGTTTTATTCTAAATAAACATAGTCTATATTTTACTGTTTACAATTTACCAAAAAAAATTTCCGTTTATTCATTAAGGTACTTTTGGGGCCCCAACTATTAGGTAAAGACGGACTTTAACGTGTTTGCTATACTTAGTTCTTTATCTGATCTACTATGATTTTCTCTCGTTTTCTTTATTTTATGTTTCTTCTGCATTTTGTAAGTTTCTTACCCCTTTATTTTATTATGTTTTTTTATGTTAATTCTCTTGTCTTCGGACAACCGGATATGTTCTCTTTTCGGTCCGCGTTAAACGCACCATCTCTGTACAACTTCTCTTTTGTGTATCTTAAAAAAAAAAAAAAAAAATTGTATTTATTCTATTTTATTCTACTGGCCATTACGTCCTTTTTCTCATTGGCCCCCTTGCTTTTTATCCCATTGGTTCTTGTATGTATTTACGCTCATTGCTTAACTTGTACCACTGTTCTGTATATATAAAGGCTTGCATGCCTCTTGCTGTATATCCTTGACAAAGCCGGGAATAAATGGCGAAATAGTTGGAACTCCTGATGTCCCTCTGTTATACTGTAAGGCCACCACCTGTTTAGTTAATAGGAACAGTATTATGATCCATCCTTCCACCGATATCACTCCACTCATCTCTAAGATGTTCCACATCAAGAGGAAGCTAGCCTCCACCATCCAGAACATCTGGTTCAACCGCATGTGTATCCGAGAGCGCCTAGAACCCATGTATGCCCACGTCATCGTCCGGAACAGGTCTACCGCCGCCCAAGCTGCACGGGCCGCCGCCGTAAGGACTTGGGTAAGCCGTGCTACAACCACCTTAATTTACAAGAAGCATCGTCTCAACCAAGAGATATTCCGCCTGCACCTCCACATTTCATCCATCATACCGCCTGATGTTCTGATGCCTCTTTTCGAGGATGATGAAGTTAGGCTGCAATCCTTCAAAGAGCATAAGTTCTTAACCCTATGCAAGAAGCTAGACGACCTCCGACGTCCGCCTCCAACACGCCCACATCCTCCTGAAGGTGATTTTGTGTTTCACGACAATGTTGTTAACCTGACATCAATCCAGCTGTCCGACAACGAACAGAGACTCCTCGACAAGGGCCTCAAGCACGTTGTCTATAGGAAGCCAACACGATCTGACTTACACGATGTCATCTCAGATGTCGAGCACGCCGTCAACCTACTACCCCAGACTGACCGTCCTCTAGCGCGAGCCATCGTTAACTATTCTAGTCAAGATCCATAAACCTAACATGCCTATACGCCCCGTCATTAACTATTCCCCAGCTCCTGCCCACCTCGTTGCTAAATCCCTTTCCACCTTCCTCTTTAACTTGAAAATCCTCCCTAATAATTATAATGTACGCAATTCCCTAACCCTTACTGAGTCCCTTTCTTCCATCCACACGGATGAGCACCTCTCCCTTATGTCCCTTGACATCACCAACTTATACACTAACATCCCTGTCACCCCCACCCTTTCTATCCTACAGTGTCTGTTACTAGCTGTTATACTGTTATACTGTAAGGCCACCACCTGTTTAGATTTATTTTAATCATCATTCCTGCTCCGTTGTAACAAACATGGAGGCCAACATGTCAGTAACAATAACACAAACTCGAAAAATGAATTTCACCTTTATTCTTTTCACATATACCATTGCTTCGTTGCCCGGCTTATCTTCCGCCATTTTTTCTTATGTTTCAATCGCATCAACGGAGATGAGCCTCGTTTTCGAGAAGCGAGCCACACCAGCCGGGAAAGCCATCTCGGGAAAGTTAGCGTGCTCATTTGTGAATAGTGTAAACAACTTCATAGCTTCGTTTGTGAATAGTGTAAACAACTTCACAGCTTCGTTTGTGAATAGTGTAAACAACTTTTGCGGGTACACCTCGCCACTTTCCCGGGAAAGATTGCTAGTGTAAAACCAGCTTTACTCAACTACATATCAAGATAAAAACTGCAATCAACAAGGCTTTCGATCGTTACCAAGACCAAATCGGAACGTACACACACAAGATTGTTTTTTTTATTGTAATTTTACAACAAACGAAAACTCACACACACAATTTCTCCGAAAGCGATCGCAACAATCTCTCGTTGGAAGCTGAGCAATCTTCTCGGAAAACATCCTAACAATAGCTGCTCCATCAAAAGACCATTTACGATTGCCTACGGAGGATTTTTACTACTCATTCATACAACAAAACAAAGAACGCGCACTGATATTTTACTATACACTACACTACACACATACAACGAACACATAATCATTATAATTACTACAAAGACAAAAGCAAACAATCGTGCAATCGACTTAACAATCAATATATTTTAAATTATACTGACCCCCTACCTAATTAAGTTACTGTTCACACACGTGACTGCTACACTGGAGGGTCACAATACAATTGAGGAATAGGCATTGCGATCTCAATTACAAAAGAAAATATTTCTCGGAATAAAATAAAGAAATACTTAAATGTACGTTAAATACAGTAAAACACTGTAACGAGAAATAATTATCGCTACATTGTACGAATTGAGATTAAATATAAAAAAACTCAAGATAGACCAATTCCTTATAAACAATAAGGAAAAAGAAATTTCAAAATTCCCATTTAATGTCTAAAGAAAGACTGCGAAAAAATTAATTAATAATTAATGGGAAATAAGATTTAAAATGTGCTGCATGGCGTCCCTTATGTGCGTTATTGTTGAAATAGCATTAAAAGAAATTTCAATATTTTATGGGTAAACCCGCAAAACAATGCTGCTCGGTAAAGAATCATGGCTGCCACGAGAAAGTGAGAAATTCAATAAGAAACTAAACATCGAACGGCAGTGTAGGAGTAATATACAGAGCACTGGAATGAAAATGATAAATGGAAGTTGAACGTCATGCTGCAGGCAAAGCAGACCAGAAGAGGCTGTTGGAACTGAAGCCGATGTTATGGCTCCAGAGGAGCACCCTTAATTCTTAAAGCAGGCAGGGTGCCTAGGCGCCATGCTGTAGGAGTACGGGCAGCCCTCAAAGGCTCCACCTCCTATTCAAATGCCTCAAAAAGAGGCCCGTCAGCCCACCGGTGGGTCATCAATGTCGAGGGGAAAGGTGAAGTGGTACGAGATGGTATTCGTATCCCCTTCGATGACCTTACAGAAACGCTGAGATGATGACTAGCGTCTCCGGAACGTAGCTGGGTCAAGCCGATGCCATTCAAGATGAAGGAAGGACCTGAGATGGATGGCACCCTTCCTCTAGATGGCTGAGGCTGGCTGATAAACACCAGCAGATCGCTGCTAATGGACGAGCCAGAGCTCTCTATTCATAAAGACGATGGAAGTGGCTAGGTCCAGCTTGTACGCATAACGGGTGGAACAGTCCATCAGAAATCGCACTGACTGATAGGTAAAATCAGTCAGAAGATAGTGACGAGAGAGACGATCCCAAATAGACTGTGCAAACGGGCACCCGTAGAAAACATGAGGAACTGTCTCAAGCAACCCGCAAAACTGGCAAACAGCAGATCTGACCACTACCCATCGATGTAGACATTGGAGAGAGGAGAACCCATGGTGCAGCAAGCGCCATTGAAAGTTGAAGACCGCCTTCTCAAAGGCGAGAGACTTGACGGACTTCAAGATGGCTGACCATGGATATTCAGGGTGCCACCATAAGATGTCAGAAGTCGCACCTTGGTCAGACTGCTGGAAGAACCAAGATAGACAAAGGTTTCCCCAGTCCTGCGGGTCAAGCTGTCGAAGGCCAGACAGGAAAGATGACAAATGTCGCCAGACTAGCTGGTAAAAGTCCGGCGAACGTGAAATGATCGTCACTGGCAGCGTGGACGGAAAAGGTAGCCTGTTGACTTTTAAGAAGAAGCGCAGATGCAGAAAGAAAAAGTTGGCCCAGATGGGGGGAGGAAGCAGGAAGGCACGAATCAAGGCGACCATTCTGGCCGCGATGTGGTAGCAACGAATGTTAGGAGAGCCCAGCCCCCCCCCCCCTCCATCGAAGAGGATAAACAGCTGCACCGAACGGATGGGATGATGGGCTGCTGAATAACCCCACACACAGTCAACTATCGCACGACGCACCTTCTTTAAATGTGATGGAGAAGGCAAAGCAAACAGGTCCTTAGTCGTGAAGATCGGTAGGACGTGCGACTGGACGAACCTCTCCTTGGCAAACATCGAGGCTGTGAAACGAAAGTTCTTGCCAAGGCGAGCGATGCATTTATCAATTACCAGCTGCCAGTGACGAGATTCCATATTAGAAGATAAGAAAAAAACCTATCCCAGCACTGTAATTTCCTCACACCATGTTATTGGGAAGGATCAAAGATAGTCCACTTTCCTTTTCCCAATAGCAATATCTTTAGACTTGAAAGGAAAAGGAATATCTCCAATGGAACTTCCCGTCGAAGTGCTAAAGAGTTCAAAGGATTCTTTATAGATGCCCAGGGAATACGGATCAGATGCAAATAGCACTACATCGTCCGCATAAGCCAGCGTACAGATGTTGATGGAAGCGGCTTGCAAATCATACCCCCAGACATCTGGGTGGCGATTAAGATATTGTAAAAGTGGCACCAAATAGAATATATATCACAGGGGAGAGATGGGACACCCCTGTCTGACGCCTTTGGACAGTTCGAAGAAAGGCGAATTGGAGCTATTAATCGCCACGCATGATGTGGCAGAAGCATACAGGGCTGAGATAATCGTAGCAAATTTCCGAAGATGAAGATGGTGAGACACTCGGAAAAGAAACACATGATTCACCTTGTCGAAAGCCTTTTCCTGGTCAAGATTGACAGGTCAGCGTCAGCAGTGAAAAGTCTAAGTGCCTCGATCCACTTCGTCGAGGCGTCGGATGGAAAGACTGGGTGGCCAAAAAATGATGAAAAATGAGAGTGGAAAGCAGACAAGATGTCAGAGTCTGTTTCCACCGTCTCATTCCCCACCACCAAACGATGATATCTCTTCTTATTGGCGTGACGCCTCTTCTGTGCGAACTCAGCTGATGACATATTCCGGACGTCAGACGCCCAGGACATTTTGGCCCTGAGAGCTGCTCCGGCGGCCCTGCGGATCATTAGAGCGTTGATCTCGCTCTTCACCTGGCGGACGTCATCAGCATATGCCCTCTTCGGGATGGAACAGCAGAGGAGGCGCAGAATTTCTTGCAGCATGAGGAGATGGCGCCGATTGCGTCTACCAGCGTCCAACCCAATCTTTCTGGAGCTTTGATTTAAAGGAAAGCCACGAAGCTAGTGACGGAGGCAGGTTGTGAAGATGTCTTTCCACAAACCGAACGAACATTCCCTTGTATTTATTGTTGTCAAGCAGAGAAACGTTCAGAAACCAATTGTCCGAAGCAGAGCCTGCAGAGGAGGCAGGGAATGGAGGGTTCTAAGACCACTTGATGGCACTGAGGTCAGAAAAGAAGCATGGAATGACCACCATAGAACCAGGAGCACCAGCGAAAATAGCGTCTACTAGAAAGAGGTCCAACCTTGAAGACACAGAGGTCCCTTGGTAAAAGGTAGACCCACTTTGGTTGGAATTGGAAGAAAACGTCCACAGGTCGAAAAGTGCATTCCGCAGGCACAACTGGTAGACACATCGAGACAAAAAGATGTTGTTCTCATCCGGATAGCAATTGAAGTCCCCAGCAACCACCGCAGGCAAGGACGAGCACAGGTAAAAGTCCAGGTCTTCAAAAAAGGTCCGTTTCTCTGTTAATAAACACGGGGCGTACACATTAAGCAATCGGAATTTGAGACCAGATAGCAGGAGGTCCAAAAAAAACTACCCTGCACTCACAGTCAAAGACGTAGTTCGACACCACAATGGAGGGGTTGAAGATGATGGAGGCAATCCCTTTCCCATGTGGCGAAGATGAGTTGATGAAGAATTGCGCAGATGGATATTGACTGCGAAAGCCAGAGAGGTAAGCAAGCTGTTGCGAAGCACCAAGGTTCACCTCTTGAATAAGGATAATATCTGGCCTGTACAGGGCGACGAATGATGACAAACCGATTGCTTGAAGGACGAACCAAGGGAACGAACGTTTAGGGAAAAGACCTTCACTGCGAATTTAAGCTGACAGGGGCTGACCTGTATCTGAAGGAGACTTGAGCTTCAACGACGAGGGAGGAGGCTCAGAAGTCTTCCGTCTAGGAGAACGAGCACATCCCAAAGAGGAAAAGGGGCTGCGATGAAGAGAGCACAGGAATCGTGTGCCTCTTGCTACGATGACGTCTGGCCTTTTTCTTGCGAGGGCTCTTAGGCGTCGCAAGGAGATCCCGCTGAGCTGGCGCTGATGGTTTTGAGGTTCCAGCAGAGGAAGAAATTTTTCCAGGCGTAGGCGCACAGACGATTCGCAAAGGCTGCGATGCCGATGAAAGCGCAGGTGGAGGAAGAGATGGAAAATCCTCCGCAACAAACACCGACTCGGAACACAACGAATCGTCGATCACCCTCCCTACAGCCCGGACCTCGCTCCAAGCGATTTTAACCTCTTTCCTTACATGAAGGAACACCTATTATAGGAGATCGGCGATTCGCTTCAGACGAGGAGGTGAAACACTCTCTGACAACGTGGCTGAACATGCAGGGACAGGATTTTTTTTCATGAGAGAATTTCAAACTCATCCCACGGACCGACAAGTGCCTGAACCGATATGGAGAATATGTCAAAAAAAATCAATTTTTTATAATTATTTTATACGTTTAAATGAATTGAAAGTTAAAAGGCGTATATGTATTTAATAGGAAAAAAATGCCCACATTAATTTACTTATTTCATTATTTTGAAAATAAAAGGTTGTTCACAGGTAAATAATAATAATTATAAACTAGAGAAAATCTCCAAACACAGGTAAAAATTCTCCAGGTCGCAGGATTTTTCCTTTCATTTTTCAACCGATAAAAGTTTGTTATGAGGGGCTGCAAGAACTAATAACGCATTTAATAGTACGAATTTATCTAGTCTAGTCTATATATATAGTCTAGTCTATAGATATAAAGAAGGATGTTTGTGGGTGGGTGGGTCTGTTTGTCTGTACGTTTTTTATACAAATCTACTGTTTTATTCCGATCTTGATGAAATTTCGCATACATGACCTTCAAAGCATGAGGAAGGTCACTGTCTACCTCAGATTTCGGAAAAATAATAATTATTGATAAAAAATCGATATTCATGGTTATGGCAGGGCATATTAATGAGAAATATCTCATGACCAACAATGCAAGGCAAAGTTTGTGCAACAATAGGTATCAACAATTGTCTCAACACGCAATACACACGTTTGAGCAGGGATCAACAATCAATATCTCATGACTAACAATGAAAGGAAAAATTTGTGCAAGTGTAATTATCCCGGGCAACGCCGGGTACCTCTTCTAGTATATAGATAGATAGAAGAAGGATGTTTGTGGGTGGGTGGGTCTGTCTGTACGTTTTTGTTACAAATCTACAGTTTTATTCCGATCTTGATAAAATTTCGCATACATGACCTTCAAAGCATGAGAAAGGTCACTGTCTACCTGAGATTTCGGAAAAATAATAAATATTGATAAAAAATCGAAATTCATGGTTATGGCAAGGCATATTAATGAGAAATATCCCATGACCAACAATGCAAGGCAAAGTTTGTACAACAATAGGTATCAACAATGGTATCAGCACGCACTTCACAAACACACTGCATGAACCAACAATATATATCTCATGACCAACAATGCAAGGCAAAGTTTGTGCAACAATAGGCCCATTGTGTTTATTTTTAAGATATTGCAAAATTTAATTTAATTATTTGAGATAGCTCTGTTTACATCCAAGTGTAATTATCCCGGGCAACGCCGGGTACCTTTGCTGGTTTAATATATATAATTACTTATTCTGCTAAAATAAGGATAACAAATCCAGAAATCTGCGTAAAGCAGAGGCAGGCAAAGGTTTAGTTATTGCGTCTGCCATCATGTCGAGGGAAAAACACTAGGTAAGAATCACATTCTGAAGATTAATTTCTCGCGTGATGAAATTATGCAATCTCAAGATGTGTCTTGTCCTACTCTTCGATTCTAATGCTCCCATACATGCTATGGCAGACGTTGAGTCACTATAAATGATTGCTGGAAAAGAAATAAACTCCTCTTGTCCTAACTCGGTTATGAGGTCACAAAGACATTTCAGTGACTTTACACATTCGTTTATAACGATTATTTCGGCTTCGCAGCTGCTCAGGGCCACTAAACTTTGCTTCCTAGATGACCAGATTATGGTATTTTTCCCCATTTTGATCAAAATTCCACAGTATCCTTTACTCTGTGGGGTGACACCCCAGCTAGCGTCAGCGAATGCGCACAAAGGACCCGTAGATGGGGTAAAAGCGAATGATATGTCGCAGGTGTGTTTAAGATAAGAAGCGACGCCCTTAAGAGCAGTCATATGCCAATGTGTAGGCGATTTAGCATATGTCGACAGCCTAGTAATTGCAAAAGCTATCTCCGGCCGCGTGCAAGTCATTACATACATTAAGGAACCGAGAAGAGATTGGTAATTGGTAGAATCGACCGGTTGTGAATCCGCAGTATCATCAAGGTTCACATGAGGGCTAGGCTAGCGTGGTCTTTGGTTTGATGTGTTGAAGTCCATAATCATGCAGGATTTGCTTGATATAATGTGCCTGTGATAGATGAATTGAACCATTCACTTGTGAAACATTCATACCTAACAGATGCTTTACCACTCCTAACTCCACGAGGTCGATTTCTTGTTTCACTTTGTCCATGATGGAAGTTAGGATGGAGACATTTGTTGTTGCTGCCACGATGTCATCCACGTAGACTGTTAAGTCGTCTGCTCTGGATAAAGTGAATTTTAATTGGGTAAGAAGCTGATACAATTTTACGTACCAGCATCTTCCACTTTGTTTGAGGCCGTAAAGTGATTTACGTAATTTGCAGACGTGATTAACTGGCGTTGATAATCCCCTGGGTGGCGATAGCTATATGGTGTGGTCTCTCGGTGCGTGGAGATATGCACATTTGACGTCATACAGGCGTAGTGGCATCCCTGTATTTGCAGCTATGGCAAACAGTAAGCGAAGGGGTTCCATTCTGATGACAGGTGAGAAAGTTAACTCATACTGGCTCCCGTAGACTTGTGACGAGCCGATAGCCACCAACCTTGCATTTAATCTGGACACCGAACCATCAGGATTGTATTTGATGCAGTAGATCCATTTGCTCTTTAAAATTTTGACATTAGATGAAGTGGAGTATCACATAAAAATACCACTTTTGGCACGATCGTCAAATTTTGATTGGTGCGACTTGGGTATATAATAGTAAACCAGGCAACCGAAAGGAGCTCGATATTTGATGGTCGGTTTCTTTTTGGACCATATCTCTTCAAGACACTTAGCTTGACCTCGACTAGGCAAAGAATTCAGATTGAAAACTGCTGTAGTCACAGCATGGTCCCAGAATCGGTGCGGAACTTTTGACGATGCAAGAAGAACTCTAATTCCATCGCAAATGGAGCGTACGGTTCTCTCAGCAACACCATGTGACTGGGGGTTCTCAGGAACGGTGAATTTTTGAGATATGCCTTGCTTCGTACAGAACTCACCCAGCTCCGCATTGGTGAATTTTGTTCCATTATCGGAACATATATACGCCAGATTTTGTCCTGTAGAGCGTTTTAGCTTTAATATTAAGTCTACTAACGCTTTTGGCACTTCACTTTTTGTCGGAGTAGCACAAACGAAAATGTTTCGTGAGAAGTCATCGACGGCTACTAACAGAATTTGTTTCCATGGATAGAAGTGGTAGGCATTAGTCCCACTGTATCTACGTGAAGTAGCTGTAAAGGACATGTTGACCGTTGATCTTGTACAATGTTATGGGGGGCGTTGCATAATCGTGCTTGAAGGCATGCAACACATGGTTGGTTATCAATTAATGGCGGCAAAACTTCAAGACCGCGCATGCTAAGGTGTTTCCTGGCTGCGGTGAGTTTTTTTTACGATGGATGGTCCAAAGCATTGTGAATATCACTGTAAGTGACAGCCATGGAAAGTATTGGGGGATCCGTTTGGGAAACTGAATGGATATTTGAGACCACGGGAAGTAACGGGAGGTCCTCCACGCCCTCCTGCTTAGTGATGGTCGTGCCCTTGGGTGAAGTAATAACCAGTTGGGCCGAAAAAAAGACTGTAACCCTGCTTTCATAATTGACTCATGGAGAAAAGATTAAGGCGCGCGCGTTTGGAGCATAAAGCGCGTCATGGAGTTTTAAAACTGCTCCTGAATCTAATAACACGCCCAGTACCGATGGCATCAATCGTTTTTAGTGTCTGCAGTATGTATCCACTTATGACAGCTTTGAAAAGAATCAAAGAACTGTTTTTCTGTAATTACGTGAAACGAGCTGCCCATGTCAACTATCCTATCTTTGTTCGGAACACCAACACAGTTGGCTACAGGTTTCTTGCTTTGTCCTACAGGATTTGCGAGGCTTACGCTTAGGACATGATGCTGATGCACGAGGCATGCGCTTTGTTGATGCATGATCCTTTGAACCAGAGGAAATCGCGGTGCGTGAAGTAGCTGGACCTGCACTAGTGGGATAAACTTTGGACGGACAAACCGTTTTTACGTGTCCTCGGCCTTCACAATTATGGCATGTTACGTCATTTGTTCGACGGGCGTTTGTGTGTGGACGCAGGGAAGAAACACAGGCGGTACACGGGGCTACACCTATTGAGGAATTTAGTGTAGTGTGGACCATAAAAATCACATTTAGTTAACTCAGGAAGGTTTCAATTGACATTGATGGGTTTGATTGGACCGCGAGTCTCAATTGAGTTGAGCTGAGGGGAGATGTGGGACCATATAGTCAATCAAAATTTTATCATCCAGAACCAGGGACACGGCTCCAGCCTGAGCACGGATTTTGTAGAGTTCTTGTTTTTGGGAGCTGACACTGTTTTCTGAGAAAGCAGTGTACACCGCTGTTTGTTGCATTGTTATAGGGTTTCTCTGTAGAGTTGGTTTCTTTTTGTTGAGTTCGGGAGAAGTTTTCGTTTGAGTGGGTAGCATGGTCCCCTGCTGTTGGCGCTCTAACTACATAGGCATTCGGATCGTCAGCGTCTAAGAAACGCAAGGCTGAGAGACGCCTCATTATTTCAGCCTGTGTCACTGAATCCAAGCTTCCATATCGACGCTTAATTACTTCCCACAATGTAGAGGGATTGTCATCTTAAAGCATGATGACAATATCCTCACTCACAATACTCTAGCGCTAATGCTGTACTCTTGGCCAATCAAAGCGCATGGATGAACTGGCTGATGCTTCTGTAGGGAGAGAGATCTTCTCTTCAACATATTTGGCTAGCCCTTTGGTTTCGAGAAAGGTTAAACTCGATACGTCCATTGAATATAATAGGCACTCGTTGGCTTAGGGAGGGAACGACACTCTTCAAAATATGATTCCTCCATATTGTATTAAAATAAAAGAAAGAAACCACGCTCTGCTACCGTATATTCAGAGGGGCAAGCAAAATAAATAGAATTTAGGGGTGATACTTTAAAAAAAAAAACAAAACTTAAGAATAAACGTGGCTCGTTAAAAGACTTTTATATTGGTTTAAAAAATATTTATTTATAAAATATCAAAATATTCTATACAAAAGAATGTTCTGTACAATATGATTTAATTCAGGAATACGCATTACAATCTTAATTACAAAAGGAAAAAAATTTCTCGGAATAAAGTAAAGAAATACTTGAATGTACGTTAAATACAGCAAAACACTGTAACGAGAAATGTTAATCGCTACATTGAGTGAATTAACTTTAAATATAAAAAAAAATGAGACAAACCAATTCTTTATAAAGAATAAAGAAAAAAAATTTCAAATTCCCATTAAGTGTCTAAAGCATGACTGCGAAATGATAATCAATTATTAATGGGGAATAAACAATTGAAATGTGCAGCATGGCGTCCCTTATGCGCGTTATTGTTGAAATAGCGTTAAAAGAAATTTCCTTATTACCTTATGCGGTAACCCGCAAAAAATGCTTCTCAGTGAAGAATCATGGCTGCCGCAAGAAAGTGAGAAATTCAATAAAAAACTAAACATCGAACGGCAGGGTAGGAGTAATTCGCAGAGCATTGGAATGAAAATGAAAAATAGAAGTTGAATGCCATGCTGCAGGCTAGGAAGGACGTGAAAGATCAGATGGAGGGACCACTGGTCAAGCCAGAAGCTGGAAGTGGTCTGTCTGAAATAAAAAAAAAACAGTAACCACGGAAAGAACATCAACAATAGTGGGACACACATCCTCATGATCACGAAACTTTTTTACTAGGGACATCTAGCTGCAGACAGTGATAATCATGTGAAGATTTTTTAATTAACGTTTAATAAAACAATATATACTCAACAATCACTGTCTGCAACAGAGTAAAAAAACTTAAAGGATAGAAAAAATAGAAACTTAAATTATATTTATTTTTACATAAAAAATCTGAGTTTTCCTGAACAATTGGCCATTCCTCAAAAAATTTGTTATACGAAAAATTTGCTATACAAAAATATGGATAATACTCAAGATTTAATGCTTATGTAGGTTGGGACTAAAGTGAAAATTCGTTATAGGGGAAAAAGTCGTTATATTATTATCCACTATAGAGAGCTTCAACTATATGAACTTCAATAATAATTTTCAACAAATTAAATCCACCTAGCGCACCTCTCTTATAATTTAATTTATTTCAACATAATTTGTTACCTGTGCAAATCTTAATAATGTCATAAATCATTTTTCTAATTTAAAGGAAGCAACTCGGTGGCTCTTTTTTAACTAGAGGCGGAGTTGCAATTTAACTCTGCACATTTTTGCATTTGGATCAATATTTGCAGCACTATTGTACCAACAACTCCTAGAATGAAAGCCAAACAACTGACAGGTCATACAATGTTACGTCATGATATTTCGACCATTGTTAAACTTATTTCAACCAATAATAAGCGCAAAATTTGGTCGACTGATAATGTAACAATTGTAACACCTTAATTCCTCTAGGTGATTTAATCCATCAGACACCTTTTTACAAAAACACTCCTATTCTTATCTATTACTATTAAGTAATGTAATTTACTTTATGTTACAGAAAAAGAAAAATACAAAACCACAACTCGGATAAGATAGGACTTTAATTATTCTGTCTAGAAAAATATTTTTATTTACAAATTCGCGAGGGTTTCTTCTTTTGGACCAAAGATTCAAACTTTTTATTTATTTTTTTTACATTTCGCAATTATTATTTCATGTAATTCTTAAGAACAATCAATCAAAATTTGTATTTCGCATTTAAGAAAACTTAAGGAAAGTTTTTTATTTTTATCAAAGACCAATTTTTTTTCCGCCCTCTTTTAGCATGTTACAAAATGTATGACTTTCCAGGTGTTTGGCTTTCTTTCTAGAAGGTGTTGATTGTACAGGGTTTCCTTTATTTTGTAGGCTATCGCTCAGCACACATTGAGTAGAGATGGGGTTGGCTCAGCTTAGTACAGTACGTAGAAAAGATGGTGCTTCATTAGTTGATTTTTAAAAGACGCTCACAGAAGTTTTCGGATGTTTGCTGATCATCACGGCTTAGTACACCAAAAAACCAATAGATATTGCTGTTATTTTTGAAAGTCGTTTACACAGTGTTTGCGGATGTTTAGGATAGATTACATAGACAGATACTACATCAGATATAGATAGACGATTATGAATCTTTAGGAATGCAAAGTAAAGTTGAATTTACTTGGCTAGAATATACAGAATTGCTGTATTTGCTTTATGATTGGGTACATACTTATTACATTTTGAATTGGTTTTGTTTACGAATATAAATACCTAGAAAACGGTCGAGTCTTTCTCAGTACACTAGAACGGCATACCCAGGAATCTAGGAAGTCAGCCTCTGCAACAGCCTAGCGCGAATGCCCTATTCTTTAACATGGGAACACGAATTTAAGCGGCTCTCACAAAAATGTTTTATTAGATATGAGCACACCAGGAAAAATGTAATTGCATTCGAGCTTTTTCTTTCGATTGGTGCGTTTATCATGACCGTACGATTAAAACTTGATTTTATAGCAAGTGTCTGAAATTTTTTGGCATATTTTTAGCTTTTAAACCTTTACTCTATGGTGAAAAGTTCAACACTCGCATCAAAATTATTATTCGTTTTATTTATCAAATTTATGCATAATTCTTGTTATTACTGATCGTTAGTGCCAGTGTGACCAGATTTGGTTCTTTGGGAACCAAATTGGTTCTTTTTGTCTTAAAAAAACCACTGAGTCCTCTTTTTTGGTACTTTAAGAAATTTGGTTCTATTTTAGTTCTTTACAGTATGAAACGGTACTTTTTAGTTCTCTTTCCATGAGGGGCTTCCGTATTTTCTTCCTTGGAAACTACGACCAGTCAATGTGAAAGTGAAAGTGAAAGGTAATGTGAAAGTAAAAGTTATTGCACCAGTTTGGCGCATACGTCCGTAGAGAAGGTGAGCTGCATAGTACATAGTCACGTTATCACGAGCAGACTAAATACAACTGTACAGGTACAGTCAGTGAGATTGCTAATCTCAGGCAGGTTGGAGTTAGGCTACATAATCTAAATTGAAAAAAAGCATAAAAAATTGAAATTAATAAAATAGAAATTTAAAAGTGCGTATGTGTTCCACACAAAGCCCGGTACGTATTTTTTAAATTTTTTCAATAAAATTTCTTTTCAAAAATGGCGTGGATTTGAAGTATTATCTTATGGCTAGCCAAATAGTACAACTTGATGGCAATTATCGTTGGCTTACAGTATTATAATGCTAACAAAATTTCAGTCTTTTTTTTAGATCTATAGTGAACAATTTGGTTCGCTTTTAGTCCTATTTAAAAAGATTTTTGGTCCTAACCATTTTCAAAATCTGGTTACACTGGTTTGTGCGCATGGCTGAAACTATCTCAACTTCCGCTTATTCTAGTAGCTTAAAATGGACGCCCGCGGAACTGGTCGTCGCGACGCGTCGATTAAAAGTTTGTTTCAAAAGCTAGACTACAAAACGGGCAAATAAAATTAAATAACTCTAGATTTAGCAGTTATATGAACTTTTTTCATATTTATTTTGTATAGTCTTTATATTTTTCTTTTGGAAGACTGATTAAGAAAACATGTATTAAATATTCGTCTAAAAGTACATAGTATACGTACATAAGAGTTCTGTTTGATTTTATGGATCGTGCATGTTTCGTTAATTGATACAAGCTCTTGGAAATAAGTAGAAGCAGCAGCCGCCGCCGTTTCTCTCACCTTATCTTACACTGCGCTCTCTCCTCAATCGCATAATGAAGACAAGTTTCTACTCCAACCAGACAGCGAGAAAATGGATCGTAACGAAAATAGGACAAATTATTGGCATTCCATAACAACTAAATCAGTATGTACGATCATTAATTTCGGATAAACACGTTTAATGAGAAACGTGGGCCCAGGAATGGATGAAATGGAGGGGAGGGGCGCGGCCCCGGACTTGTTTCTCGTATGTATACGAAGTGATGATAGCTAAGTGATAAATTAAGATACTGTTAATTGGTAATCTATGTTTATTTAGTTATATTAATAATAATGAAAATTATAGTTAAATAAAATTAATAAAATAAGTCCGTGTTATTAGAAGATTTAATATTTTTGGATACGAAATGTTAACTATCTGCACATCGCATTATGACTGAGATAAATGCGACTAAGATAAATGAATTTATTTTTTAAAGACCTCCCCTTACGAAATAATATACAGGGTGATTCAGAAATGTAGGTCAAGAATGAAATACCATGGGGAATAATATTTTTCCTATGAACATGGGTCCGAATTTGAATGCTAACTGGAATATGATCAGAAATAAAAATGACCCCAAGAAGATCAACAAGTTAATAACTCAGGTTCTATAACGCCTAAGATAATGAATTTTAAAGGAGTAATAGGGTACATAAAACTGTGTACACCGTTAAAATTTTATCGTATTTCGACAAGTAGTCAAGTGTGATGCTCAGCTAGTTAGCGTTGAGTAAAAACTTATTTAGCAGGTAAAACTACAGAATAGCGTTTCTTAAATTTCCGCACACGATATCGTCCAGCAGGTAAGTTTACTTTTTGAATTTATTACTGCATCACATCTAATTAATAAGTAAAAACGATTTATGTTATTTCAAAATTATAAAGAAATTCACTCGGGATAAAATCATGAAACACCATCACCAATATCAGCTATTGCATCCGTTTTGTGTTTAAGAATACTGAAAATGTTCCCAGTTATGTTTACTCAGAAACCAAGTGTTTTAATTAGAAAATATGGTTTGTATCCTGAATTATTTTTTTTTTCATAAATAAATGCTTCAAGTGGACTTCATATGATAAATAACTTTCATGATTTTCTCATTTCTTGTACAGAATCTTATTCAGGGCAGCAAACTGTATAAGGAAGAAATTGCATGTTCCACTTTCTTGGCTTCTTGTTTCCAGATATCATTATTCTGGAAATGTTGGTTATCATTAATGAATTACTAATGGATTAACATCAAACTATTTCATGAGCATTCCAATATTAAATAAATATTAAAAATAACCTTTCCCATGAACATTCAGTATGACTATGCTTAAAAATTTTTAAAGGTTTCATTGATATGTTGACTATTACTTATGGGAATTTTTTTTATTGCATATTTATATAATCTTATATCACGGCCTACACTGCAGTTTCAGAAGGTAAAATACTTTCTTCCTCTTTTATTCATTTACAGTTATGTATTTTAATTACTCAGTAATTTACAATTTCAATTTTGGATATGTAGTCTTTTCATTTAGAAAGAATTTTAAGGCCTATGAAATTTCCTTTATGTTAAAAATACAGATGATAAATTAATAACATGTAATCAATATCAGTGAGATTGTTATAAGAGAGGCTGTTATTAGAGACGTGTTTTTTTGTTGCATTTTTATAATAACCTTTTAAAATATTCTTTCCAGTTGTGAAAATGAATGATTATGGCTAGCAAGTATATGTATATTGTGTAGCCTAAATAACATTTTAAATGTAGCTCATTTTCCTTACAATTTAGAAGTCCCTTACTGACAGAATATTAACTTCAGTGATTTATTAAATTTTCATTGATGACATTTTCTGTAAAATAAATTCTGCTTATCTCCTGTCACACAGAAATTGATGCTCTTATATCAGTGCAGATGGTCACTTGCTGTGTAATAAGCGTATTGGCTTGTATGTTGCTAATACCATTCACATTGCTCACAAAATCTTTCATATAATTTACCAAAAATAAAATTTAATTCATGTTATTAATTTAAGATTACTTAATTTCTATCATTTGAAAATGTATTTCTTATAAGCATTAGGATTTAATTAGAGAGGGCTCTTCTATCTTTAACAGATAATTAGAAGAGGTAATTTTAAATTACAACACTCATTTCAATACACTCAAAACATTTTATTATTCATTTTAATTAATGTTGTAGGCTTCTTCAATAAAAGTTTAATTGCAGTTAATATTGGGAGATACAATTTCTTCACATTCTCTTCAAAGCTGCATTCTCCTAATCAATTTTTAATGCTGTAAAATTATATATGAAAAATGTTATCTTTATACATAAGTATCACAAATTATATTTCTTGATGTTGCATGCAATAAATATTAAATGAAGTAATATTTTACATCTTCAGTGTCTTTTTATTTCAAGGAAATTAAGTACTGTGTGTCTGAGGCATCTTAATTGCAGCATCTACTCACTTTGTAATCACGTTAAGCCTCCTAGTAGTAACAAAGCTACCGTATTTAATATTCAATATTTATAAAACCAAGTCTATTGAGAATAACTATTTTAATTATGGCTTCTATCTGGACAGGCCCCTAAGCAATGGCAGACAGGAATTGTGATCCCTATCTTCAAAAAGGGAGACCAGAGAGATTGCACCAACTATCGAGGCATCTCTTTGCTCAGCATTCCTGGGAAAGTGTACGCTAAGTGTCTGGAGAAGAGAAGTCGGGAAATAGTCGACTCCAAACTGCCAGGGGAGCAGTGTGGTTTCCGACCTGGCCGAAGCACGACGGATCACATCTTTGCTCTAAGGCAAATCTTTGAGAAATCCTGGGAGTATGCAAAAGAGGTCTACGCTTGCTTTGTGGACCTCGAAAAAGCATATGACAGAGTTCCTCGGGAGAAGCTCTGGCAAGTGTTGCAAGAGTATGGAGTGGATGGGCAATTACTGGTTGCTATCATGTCTCTGTACGAAAGCTCTGAGATGTGTGTCCGGATAAATGGCATTAAGTCAAGACCGTTCACCGTGGGTGTTGGACTCCGCCAAGGGTGCGTACTGTCGCCCATCTTGTTCATTATCTTTATGGACTGGATAGACAGGGGCAGCCGAGGCGATGAGCGTGTTTGTGTGGGCGACTGCCTGGTGGAGAGGTTGCTCTTTGCTGACGACCTTGTCCTCCTTGGGTCTTCTCGCACGAACCTTCAGCATGCACTAGACCGGCTTGCAGCCAAATGTGAAGAAGCTGGGATGAAGATCAGTGTGGCTAAAACCGAGGTTCTGGTCCTTTCAAGACAGCCTGCTCAGTGCGCTCTCCATGTTAGTGGAGCCTCATTGAGACAGGTGGAGAAATTCAAGTATCTCGGGATTGCATTCACGAGTGATGGACGGCAGGAGAAAGAATTGGATGCTCGGATCGGTGCAGCAAGCTGTGTCAGACGTGAACTGTGGCGATCCGTGGTAACGAAACGCGAGCTGAGTAACAAAGCTAAGCTCTCCGTCTTCAAATCCATCTTTGTCCCCATTCTCACCTATGGTCATGAGGCTTGGGTAATGACCGAAAGAGTGCGATCGCGGGTACAAGCGGCCGAAATGAGATTTCTGAGAGGTGTTGCAGGGGTTACCCTACTAGATAGAGTGTACAGCAATACAATAAGGGAATCTTTAGGTGTTGAGCCGCTACTTCTCCGCATTGAGAGGTCTCAGTTGCGCTGGTATGGCCACGTGATTCGGATGCCGCAAACTAGTCTTCCTAGGCAGTTGTTATTTTCCAAGCCGGTGGGTAAGAGACCAAGGGGTCGGCCTAGAACCAGGTGGCTAGACTACCTGGAGAATCTGGGTTCGAGTCGCTTGGATATTACCAGGGAGGACATGCGCCTGATGGCGGAAGATCGCGATCGCTGGAGATCCTTCATAGGGCTGCTGCCCCCGCGACCCTAACGGATAAGCGGGTTTGAAAAGTAAGTAAGTAAGTAAGCTTCTATCCCTTTTAGTAATCTTTACAGTATGGTGATAAAAATTTACATCATTGTGCTAAATTACAAACAGAAAAAAATTACAAAGGGGAAATATCTGGATGGTTTACTGAAAAAAAAACATATGCTTGTTAAAAGAAATATAACATAACTCTTATTTCGTCAATCTTATATTAAGAGGTCTATTAGCCAGATCATGATCTTTTGAATTGTTGTATAATACAGCATTTCTGCTGGTTATCAGAGGCAATAATGTCTCTCCTTAATCGTCAAGTTGTTTTCAGTATTGGGAACAAATTAAATAATTAATGTTCTAGATTTATATTACTGAACTATATTGTTTATATTTTTCTAAAAGTTTTCAAAAGCTTATTTCTAAAATAGTTCTGAAAGACAAAATTAATTATGAGTATGGTATTATCAAGAACAGATGAAGGAGGAGTATTCATCTATTCTTGGTATTATGTTTATTAACTTAAAAAAAAAACACAGTACCTAGCTTTTTATTATTCTGAAAAATATAATATTTAAAAACACTTCATTACAGATTAAAAAAGAAAGATTATTCAAACTAGCCTAATAGTCAAGTGTATAAGCATTTTTTTTGCTCTTTAATTCTCATTAATGTATGTATATTTTGCATACATATTTCATAAAGAATACATTTGTAGTGGAAGGCTAGTTGATTCAGTTGCCCATTATAGAGTGTCTTCAATGATGTCATAAAAGGCTCTTCATAATTTGGGGTAAAATCTCTTCTGTTAAAACTTCATGCTTTGATAGTTTGGGAATTTTTTTCCTTCCTTTTTTTGGATGAGTATTCCAAAATAACATTATATTCAGATAAGAGGGTACTAAATACTCACTATAAATATTCTAATCCACAAATAATAATAGTTAATAATTAAAAATAAAAAATAAATAAATAATAATTAACAAAATAATAATAAAAAATGAATAAAATCAAAATAAAAAGCTGAAGTTTCGTTATTTATTAATTGACTAGTTACAGTGTTTGACTCAAGAGAATTCCCTATTGGCAGGTCATTAAAAAAGAATTTAAGTGAACTTGGGTTAGTTTTTTTTTTTTAAACTCATAAAAGGATCCCAAATATGTAATAGGAAAAGCATATTTAAAGCAGACATGTTTTGATGTTAGAACTATGAAAATCTCATAAAGGGTTCGTTATCCGAACCATGTTTATATGAATATTTTTTTTCATCTCGCTCTGGGAATCACCACCAGAAGTTTGAGACAGGGTTTTAGAAGTTGTTATTATTATTCGTGTTTCTACCAATAATTAGTCCTAATTTATGACTTCTTATAATCATGAAACAATGCAGCCGACGAGAAAGAAAGGCCTAGGCTAACACCACCTAAAGATAAGGCCTGAGCATGGAAACGGTGTAAGAGTACTTTTTATTTTACAGTGTTATTTGCTTTAATTATAGATTATTTTTTTTAATCTGTGCTATACTTGTACAATCTCTATAGGAAAATTTAGAATTGGCTATTCCATAGTTTAAATGATTAAAAAGTTTATTTATTTCACATATCCTCTATCACATCTCTACTAATTGTTTACCTTTGTATTATATCATGTTCTTGCTTATATTTTTCCAAGCTATTCATTCATTAACTATATTAACATTGCGCTATTCTATAACAGGGGAAGGAAAATGTTATGTCAGAAAAATAAAATGCACTGAATGCGTGAATCAAATTGTAATATTAAGAATGTTAACTTTTGATCTACTCACATTCACAAATAAATTGAAAATTATGCGAAAATAATTATAATTCTACTTTGGTAAATTCAATATTCAAATCTTGAAACTGGGATTCTGTGGTTTTATTTTAATTTTTAATACCAATATTTTATTTCCGGCTTATGTTTTTAAATATGTATCATAATTTTTTTTAATCTCTTATACGTAGTTTTCTAATATTCATGCATGAATAATCTCGATGTAAACGATCTCCTTTATACCAAAACATGCGTCAATCTAGAAATATATGAGGAGAGCGTCAATCTAACATATTTCAAAATAAAAAAATAAAGTGTAATTCTAAATAATATTATTTGGTTAACGTGGTGTTTTACTAATGACATTCAAACGGGAGAAATGAAGCTAAATTTTCATAGAAAGAATACACAAACTGTTGATTTATATACATGTATCTTAAAATTGGAAGTCAGCAGGAACGAAAGAATGCCAATAATACTAAAAAAAATCTCCAAATTCTACAGGCAAGACGTTTAACCTTGGACTAATAACTAATCTTGGATTTAGTTTTTAGTTCAAGATTTAACTGTGATATAATCAGTGAGAAAAACAGTGAACATTAATAAAATCTTTAATTTAATTTAATCATTTCTTAAGTCTTATGTTGAGGTAAAAAATAAATGAAAATATTCTTGTTTCATAAAATGTTTTATATCAAGTAACAACAAACAAACAAAAAAAAAAACCCAAAGGGGGAGGAGGAGAAAAGGCAAAAAAATATCGAACAACTGTCACCTTGCTTTTTTTTTGTTTGCAATAGCGTATGCGAAATGCATTTATATAAAATGGTCATTGACAAAAACTTTTTCTTATACAAAGTTCTACCTCTTCCCTGGCTTAACTATCCGCTTGTTGTCAACTGTGATGGAATCGGATAGAACAGTTTGATTGCATCGAAACTGTTGTTAAATTCTCTGATGAGCGCGGTTGAGTCTCATGGGAACTCTGGGCTGGAGGGTATGATTTGCAACAACCTGAAGCAGTGCCTACTATTATTATTGAAATAATAATATAGTAGGCACTGCCTGAAGCGATGTTTTCTTCGATGATTAGGTCCAAGATTAGGTGATCTGTTTGCGAATAAAAAATGATGGCGACCTATGATGCGAAGAACCCATGAAGGAGAGATGTAGAACCATTCTACGTAATAAGGTACCTTTGCCCACTTTTTCGGTAGTAAATGTAAATAATAGGCCAAGGTCAATTAAAATTTTCATTATTTCTTTTTTACCATTCAAAATTCTTCTCGTAAAATATCAGAGTCATAGCGAGGAGGGGGCCTACACGGGCCTTAGCCGGGGCCATCGTGATCTTTTTTGTTTGTTTACCGGGCCCGATAATGACGTCACACACGCGATCTGATTAGCGCACAAAACAGATATGACAAGCGCGTTATTATGTCTAATTTCAGCTTTATAATTCAACATTTTTTGACGTAATGCCTGAAAATATCTTACAATATATGAATTAAGTCTTTGACGTCGGAATATATCAGAAAATTTTGTAAAAAGATATTTTTTAAAATCACAGTGTTTATTTACATATGATAAGAATATATCAGTAATTCTAAAAATTAGAAAAAAAATTGTATCTCACAAAATACTTTATTTAGGAATACTTTGTAGATAAATATTGTCTTAAATTTTAATGTCAATATTTTTCCACACTTAAAAGTGGAGGAAAAAAAAAGAGAACATTTAAAGAATGCAAACACATTTTATTTGGAAAAAAATTATGCTTGAAACATATTTTTTTTACTTAAAATGTAGACTAATAAAAATGTTTAACATATTTACAAGTCAAGTTTAAACTTTGGGAGAAGTATTTATTCAATAATATCATTTTTTTTGTCCAGTAATATTAAATTTAATTTTAAAATTTGAAATAACCCTAATACTAAAAAAAACATTAAAAAAAATACATTTAAAACATTTTAGGTGAAACATTTTTTTTCTATACTGTGTAGTCGTCTAATTTTTAGAATCACTGATATAATTCTTTTCATATGTAAATAAACACTATGATTTTAAAAAAAATAGATTTTTTTTTTCATAATTCTTTGATATATTCCAACGTCAAAGAATTAATTCATATATTATAAGATATTTTTCAGGCATTACGTCAAAAATTGTTTACGGTAAAGAAAAAAAAGATCACAATGGCTCCGGCCTAGGGCCCTTGCACAGTGTTGCCAGATCAGTTTTTCGACTAGATTTAGTGGATTTTGCCCCGAAATTATGCAAAAAATCCACTAAATCCCAATAAAAATTCCACTAGGTATTACCATAGCCATCATAATACCCCATGATGGGATATCATGATGGCTATGGTATTACATTAGAACAATAGATCTAGTGGAATTTTCCGTTTAATTTAGTAGTAAAAAATTTTATGAGCTGGCAACACTGCCCTTGCATAAGGGGAGGCACCAGAGTTGTACAGGATACATTAAGGGGGCACAAAATATTGGTCCCGGGGACCAATTTACTAAGTGGGACACTGAACTAAGTCACAGGGCCGCACCCAGGGAGGAGGGGGGGCTGAGGGGGTTGCATCCTCTCCCTGAAATTGGCCTCCATGTGAACTAGGAAGCCCCCCCCCCCCCGAAAAAAATTCTGGGTACGGCCAAAACCTTCTAAAACTAGTTTAGAAGATTTTGGTACGGCCCTGCGAAGTCGTTGAATTGATATAATTCAACTGCAATGTCAGCCATATTTTTTTGCTGGTGACTGTTTTGGTCAATGACGTATATTAAAGCTAGACTCCGAATCCTATTGTTATCAGCGGCAAAAAGTGAAGCAAACTGACTTGAAGCTAGAGCTCGCTACGATCCCCATGATAAGCTTAAGTGGCTGTTTATTGGGTAACTCTGCCAGGATTACAGGATTACTGAGAAGCGCCATGGATGGAAGAAAAAAAACGCGCACGTGGACCGTAAAAGCGAAAGAATCGATATGGATAACCTTAAAAAAAATGCATAACCTGGATCTTTACAAATAAAAACCTTCAAACCCCGATTCATTATTGTCTGATTCTCCAAAAAGTTCCTTAATACATAACTGACGGTGGTTTATTAAAAAATAATAAAAGGTTATTTCATTTCGAAGAAAACAAGAACGATACAGAAGATTACATGCACGTACATTAATTTTTTTCAAAAAAATATTCATCATTACCTTTAAAACATCTTCATTTTTCAAAATTATTGCAGTACATATGCATTAAGATACTGTAAGAAATAAATATTCATTTGAACTTTATAAAACATTCTTGGACAATTTCAGAAGATAAACCTAGTGACTGTTGACTGGTCGAATTTTATTTCACTTCTTACCTTTAATGTTCCAAATGTATTTAATGAGATGTTTATGTTGGTCAATTTTTATCAATAAACACCGGCAAGAGGGAAGTTATAATAAATGAAACGTGATCGCATTGATTTTTTTTCGCAAGCGGTTTTTACGATAGTTTGGTTTTTAATTGTTTCCCCCCCCCCCCCCCCCCTAATTGTTGTAGCGCCTATATTACAGTAGAATACTTACGGTGACTTAAATTTGTAAAATTTAAAAACAAAAAGTGATTAAAAATTTTTTCTCCTATTCAAACACTTCTGAGAAATTTTTAAATTAAAAAAATTGAGGATAACACGTGAAACATTGAACTACTTGGGACACTTGCTACATGAACAACAGAAATTTTGAACGCGTTGGTCTTTCTGTCGGATCATAGCTTTAATTATTTCCATGTTTAAAAAAGAGGAGCAAAATAAAATAAAGGTGATGCTCGAAGCCAACGAGACGATGATGCTTGTGTGACGTCAGAGATAAAGTAGACTTAAACTAGAGCTAATAAATGTATTATATTATGTATTATGTAACAAAATTTATTACATTATGCATAATATAACAGCTAAAACAACGTTGTCAGACAATAGAAAATGACACATTGTTAAAATATATGCAGATACAAGCAAAGGTATCCGGCGTTGCCCGGGATAATTACACTTGGATGTAAACAGAACAATCTCAGAAAATAAAAATAAATTTTGCAATATCTTAAAAATAAACACATGAAAATGCTTAGAATTAATACAGTAAAAATTTTTAATGAAAATTCAAAAAAAATCTTTTTAAAGGCTCACAATGGCTGGACCTCTCCAAGGATGCCACTGCTAGTCTAAATAATTTCATGCTCACGTAATCTAACCTCAGATGTATACTTAGTGTTGTTGCAATTTTCACTCTGATCTCGATGTGTTAAAGCAAAACTTGGCCATTCATCACTTTGTGCAGCCTAGCGGTCGCCGATTCTTCTATTTACTTGCTTCCCATTTGCTCAATACATCACGGAGCTAAAGGAGCGCTTCCTCTGTCGTCTTTCCATTCTTTCTCAATAGTCTGCTAACCCTCCATTATCTCCAGTTACTGATCATTTTTAGTTCAGTAATATAAATCTAGAACATTAATTATTTAATTTGTTCCCAATACTGAAAACAACTTGACGATTAAGGAGAGACATTATTGCCTCTGATAACCAGCAGAAATGCTATATTATACAACAATTCAAAAGATCATGATCTGGCTAATAGACCTCTTAATATAAGATTGACAAAATAATATGAATATCGTTAATTACTCGTTTTATTCATTCATGACACTCCGTTACAAGTTGTTTGATAAGTATCACGCCTTATCTTAACATTGAAAGTTTTAATGGTACCATATGATTAGGGCACATACAACAAAACTAATTTCCAGAATCATTATTTAATCGTATTAACTCATGACATTTCGTTACGAGTTGTTTTATATATCACATGCTATACTTTAGCATTGAAAGTTCCAATGAACCATCATGGTTCAACTAAACCAGGTTTCTTGAAACCAATTTGGACTATCATTAATTTTACGTCATATTCATTCATGATACCTCAATCCAAGTCGTTTGATATATTACATGCCATATTTTAGCATTGAAAGTTCCAATGAACAATAATGGTTCCAGTAGACCAGGTTCCTTATAACCAATTTGGACTATCCTTAATTTTACGTCATTTTCATTCATGACACCTCATTCCAAGTCGTTTGATATAAAACATGCCATATTTTAGCATTGAAAGTTCCAATGAACCATCATGGTTCCACTAAACCAGGTTCCTTGAAACCAATTTTGACTATCATTAATTTTATGTCATATTCATTCATGACACCTCATTCCAAGTCGTTTGATATATTATATGCTATATTTTAGCATTGAAAGTTCCAATGAACTATAATGGTTCCAGTAAACCAGGTTCCTTGTAACCAATTTGGACTTTCATTATTTTACTTCATATTCATTCATGACACCTCATTCCAAGTCGTTTGATATATTACATGCCATATTTCAGCATTGAAAGTTCCAATTGGGTGACCACCTGGATATTTCCATCTCCCCCCGTGCTTCGGAGGGCACTTAAAGCCGTCGGTCCCGGCTGCTGTGACCACCTTACAGCAGTCGTTAAGTTCGTCATCATCCTCCAGAAATGGAGGTTGTGCGTAGGGCCGACCCCCCTGCCACCTAAAAATAAACAAGGTCTGGAAACAAGCAGTCACCGGATGGTGGTGCTTGGGGCTAAAGGCCGTAAGGCTTATAAAGGCCAGGAATGATGATGAAGTTCCAATGAACATTAATTTTACGTCATATTCATTCATGACACCTCTTTTGAAGAAGTTTGATATATTACATGGTATATTTTAGCATTGAAAGTTCCAATAAGCCATCATGGTTCCATTGAACCAGGTTCCTTGAAACCAATTTGGACTATCAATAGTTTTACGTCATATTCATTCATGACACCTCATTCTAAGTCGTTTTATGTATTACATGCCATATTTTAGCATAGAAAGTTCCAATGAACCATTTTGGTTCCACTAAACCTGAATGTTACACTAAACCAGCGTCTCATAAGTGTACAATTAGAGCACATGCCAATGTTTCGATTTCGACCATTTCAAAATGGTTCATTTTCTGAACCATTTTTATCAATTGGCCGAAATAGTAATTTCTATTCGCTTCTATATCTTCATTACGATTTGTTTGACATATTAATTAATATTTCTCTCCATTAAAAATTGTTAGGTGGGGTCGTGGAGGTACCAATTATGCACGTGCTATTAAACCGATTAAGATAATATTTGTGACTGGTTCGTGCCATATACCATATTCATCGTCTGACGAAAATAGTAATGAATAACCGCTTCTATCTTGTCATTACGATTTGTTTGACATATTACTTAATATATTTTCCCATTGAACATTACTTGGCGAGAAAATAGAGGTACCATTTGTGCACGTGCCAATGAACTAATTTAGATAATATTTGTGATAGGTTCGTTCTGTGAAGGGTGCTCATCGACTGAAGAAAACAGGTTTTTAAAATATTTCATAGCCTGGGAGGAGTTTAAGTTACAGACAGACAGACACGTTTCCCCACACTGATTGCCTAAAGCACCTTTCGGTATTTAATAAGCTCCCTACGAATAAAGAAATTCTTTTGGTTTAGGTACGGATATCCCCTTTCTGCACCGAATCATCTCAACAACGTTTAGATCACGCGCGGAGCCGGTACGAAGTGCTCGGCACGCGTTTTCCCCAGTGCAAGGCTGATTTGTCTCTTCCAGCAATTCTCTATACGCACGCTCCCCTTTCTAACGCAATTCATTGTTGGAACTGTGTCCACGGACATCTGAACAAACCTATCGCATAAGCTACTTTTCTATTTATTGTGCGAAAAATGAAATTCTTCATGGAGAGATGAACAATTATTAGCTGGAAAGGTTTCCAACATTTGTTTAATGCAGTTATAAGTTTGAAGTTCAAAGCCAAATACTACCTCCTATTGTCGCAAATTTTTTTTTGTTTTCCTAATCGGAAGTATACTTAAGGAAAGAAACTCAATTGAGGAGAGCGACTTCTGTTGACGATTTCATGAACCTATCTTTGTTTGAGAGAAGACGGAACACGTGGAGACATCTGCCGGAGTTCATTGGAAACACAATCAATTCCGTTATTTCTGGACACGCTAAAAGTCCGAGGGCTTTGCGTTCTCAGGAAACCAGTGAAGTTCGTGAGGCTCAAGAACGTCAGGCTTTTTTGGAAACTCCTCGCTCTTTGGAAACTCCTTACAAAAGCTAGGATCTAGAGCGTTATAAATTATCTAGCTTCTCAAGAAACATCACTCAAACAAAATCTCGCCTAAGTTTGCAGCGGGTTTGCACAGCTGCTTCATGGTCTCGAAATCAGTGACCAACAGGTAGCGTGACTGAGCGCTTATCGTGAGCGCCATTCATTATCTCCCTCCTAAGAAACGTTTACGCAGCGTCAAGAGCGCTTAAATAATGATCGACATCGTCTCAATATTGCTAGAGTTTTAGAAAGTGATAACCAACACCGACTTTTAGAATTATCTAGGGAGAAATATGAACGCACCCGTCAAGATCGTAATGAATTTACAGTGATTGAAAGGAAGAGAGTAGATGGAATACGGCAGGCAGAGACAGAAGAACAGCGTCAAGCTTGCCTAGCCGCTGATCCTTTTCGACTCCCGTTAAATGGAATGTTAATGTCGTCAGAAGATTCAGTTGAATCTCTAGAAAAAGTGGCGGGGAAAGCTGAACTTCTTTGGGTTGATAAAGAAAAAAAGTTCATTTACATAAAATCTTATGATAGATTATAAGCCACATTTTGCTTCAATTGGTGGAATGGTCGTAAATTGTACATTTTTTAAGGGTCTGAAATAGCAAAAAGCAATGTCTTTAATGCTTCCTGAGTGGAAAAGTGCATATTGAAATTTTTCAGAACTTCTCTAAGAACTTAAAATCTCTTCTGAATGTTGATCATCCACAATCACTTTTTAGATAAAATCCGTGCGTATAATAATGCGTTTCAAATGACGTCTTTTGGCGCGAAATAAATAACGGAAGGACCATTCATGCCTACCTTCAAGGTTCAAGCCCATGATTACCACTTATCGATGCTTTGCTGCATGAAAATGAACTCAAGTTTCTTAAGATTTATTTTGTGTCTAATTATAAAGCACATGCTAATATTAGAAATCAAAACTTTCCACAACTTAATAATGATGTGATTGCTCTGCTGCATCAAGTGAATCCATATATTCATAGTTTTTAATTTGCACTAGAGTCCATTTTGCAAGGGCAAAAATAATGATTATAAATTTGTCATTAGTGCAGATAAACGACCCGTTGCTGGACATAGCGGCAGGAACAATGTTCCTGTCACAAATGATGATGCAACTGTTTTGGTTGTTCAGAAATGCTACAAATCATGTAGTATTGCGCACATGAGACGATTGTCTTCAACGCATTCATGAGACACATCGATCTTACGACGCCTACAATACCTCTTTCTTTATTGCCATGGATAAGATGGACGGCTATCTAGGACTGCCGGTGTTCTAAAAGATATCCAAGAGTACTGGTAGAGCAAACGATAACGGGTGATGATGGATATCCCGTCTTATCCTCGACGCTCACCTGGGCCAGCTGGGTTTACAGCACCAATAAGAAATTGCTTTGGACAATAGATCGGTCGTAACCTATTCGCCGATATTTTCTACAACATTTCAAGCTTCAACGCTGAAATGTGCAAAAGCGTTGAATCTAATAAAAATATTATCTACAACATTTCTGCGTTGAAATTGAACATGATGAAGTCAAACCGTTTAGTCGGCCCGATGCATAAGCTCTTCAGAGGCTGTATCATGAAAGACACCCGCTTGTGATCTCATCTCGTTGTTCGCTTTGCAGAAGGATAAGAAATATATTTAATCCTGAAAATGTTACAGATCCGTTAGAAAACCCCAGACAAACAACTTTGTTGGCATACTTTCGTTTTTATGTTGGATGATGAAATTCCATCATACAATACTTACGAGAAGCAGTAAGGTATCTTCTATCGTAGAAGACGTGGCGGAGCTGCAAAAAGGGGAGCCCGACATATTTAAAGAATACGATATTCGAAGAGTGATCACAGCTCATCCAAACAATGCCGAATGTTTCTATTTGCGCTTGCTTTTACACGGGTGCGTTTCTACGAACGGTTAATGGGGTTGAATATCTCACTTAACGTGATGCTTGCCGAGAGCGATACTTGGATGACAACAAGCACTGGGATGAGGCTCTGGCTGAATAATACGTTAGTGTCAGCAAAAAAGGGAGAGCTTCGATCAAGAGTCAATTGAAACGGGAGCAAAGAAGTAAAGAAGAAAGAAAGTAGAAAAAGAAGGGAGCAAAAGCGCTTTGCACAAAAAGCACCCCCGCCGGGAATAGGAGAAGACAGGCGAATCCAAGACGAAGTGAAGATAGTGAAGAGGGTAGAGAGGAAGAAAGAAAAGAAAAAAGCAGGGAGAGTGAATTTGGTTTCCGACGAGGACGGTCGAGAAAAGCTCGAGGAGAAATAATTGAGATGAAACCCGAAGAGAAGATAGGAGAAATTACACCACGACGGGTATTGAAGAGTTGAACGAGAGAAAGAGCTATCGGGAGCGGAGCAAGAGTGACTTTCAAATTTGGTGTAAGAAAAGAAATAAAGCTACAAAATATGGAATAACGGAACCGAGACGAGCAAACGAGGGACAGAAGGCGACGGCGAGCGATACAGAGACGTAAACGGAGCGTCATCCGGAGGAACCCAGGCTTGAGGAAACGCCGACAGAGGAGAAGAGCGAACTGACGCCAGCTTCCGCGGTTTGCCCGGCTAGCGAAGGGGCTGGACCCCGCAGCGTTCACGTGACTGCGCTTTATTTTCCGTTGTTTAAGAGTAACTTTGCAGTAATCATTAATGAACTATAATATTGAAAGTGTTAGCGGTATAGGAAACTATAATAATAGGAAACTATAATATAGGAGACTCCTGGTGATACCGAGATTTTAACTACCTTGCGTTCATATGTATTAAAATTCATTTTATTTTTATTGCATGCTGCTGATAGCTACTTCAACTTCCCGAGCCTCTCTCTGGCATTCTGATGACAGCAAATTCTTCGCATGCTTTTGTAAAGTCATTCCGCACACGACGACTGAATTTTCGTAGGACAAACGTCCGACGCTTCAACTAAGATTTCACAAAGTAAGTGTTTTATCTATAACTAGTGTTAAAGCCCGTCATACGACGGTGTCACAATAGGCGAATTTGTAAATTCGATTTTAATTGTAAATTTCGCCTGTGAAAGGACTGTGATAATTGATAGGACTGCCAGTAATAAATAAAAATGTTTACTTAATTTTCAAACCTGCTTATTCGCGGCCGCGGGGCAGCGCACGAGATTTTCCACCGTCAAGTTGATGTCCTCAATGGTAATACTCAAGCGACTCGAATCCTGATGATCAATGTAATCTAGCCACATAGTTCTAGTCGACTCCTTGGTCTCTTATGAGACATACATCTTCTCTTCTTCCGCAGCCTCCACGGTCACCTGACCTATGATTTTTTTTTCTTATGGGGTTACGACCAAGTTCATGTTTTAGCGCGCCCCCCCCTCCCTCACCACCGACTTGCGAAACAAATGTAGCTAAGGCCTCTCAATGCGGAGAAGTAGCAGTTTAGCAGCTAAAGACTGCCTTATTGTGATGATAAACACTATTTAGTAGAGAACATCTGTCCTACTTCTCAGAACCTCATTTCGAGGTTATTTCGGTTATTACCCTGACCACAGAAGGGAATGGGGACATAGATTTGAAAACAGACAGCTTGGGATTCTTTCTTAGCTCAAGTTTTTCTTAACGGATCACCACACGGAACCTATTCTGTGTTTTGTACTTTTGTTGAGATATTAAAAGATTGTTCGCTTAACAAACGTCCTCTCTCTTACTCTGCGTTCACGTACACACCGGGAAGCCCTGAGACTTAGTAACATTCCAGTCCGCTTGCGTCATCTGTTTGCCGCTTTGCTGATATTTTGTGCCGGTTTTGATGTTGCAATGTTATAGCAAAAATTTCAAGATAAGCTGGCGGAAGACTTTTATCGGAATATCGGAAAAAATATTGAAGGCGAACTGAACGATAATTGCGTAATAGTGCTCTTAATAAATGCTTGGTGGCTAATCAAAATTTGGTCTTGTTTGGAGGAAATCCTCTCCCCCAGTACGGCTTGCCAGCGCTATTAGTAGAAGGTGAACACAGCGGATATAAGTTATAATCCAGCAGACATCGCGAAAACCTTTCAAAACGGCGTCCGAAATCTAACGGAAGAACAGCGCACAACATTCGAACGTATTTGTTAGGGTATTAACAATAATATGGGAGATATTCTTTTTTTGGGCGCACTTGGTGGGACAGGAAAACTTTTCTCATTAAAATCGTGTTGGCACTATTGCGAGCTCAAGGAGAAATAGCTCTAGCTCTAGCTTCGTCGGGAATAGCCAACACCTCCTAAAACTAAAGCCTGGGCACTGAAAAATCAAACATTGTTACATCTTCATAAGAAGTCATAATTTAGGGATTATAATTGGTAGAAATAAGATTAACAATGCCTTTTTAGGATGATGTAACAATGTATGACGTTTCAGTGCTCAGGCTTTAGTTTTAGGAGGTGTTGGAATAGCAGGCAGTTTGTTACAAGATACGAGCATGCTTGAAGAGTACAAATGTGTAGCGACACATCACGCGGATACACTTAAAAGTGGACATGCGGGCGCGAATAGAGGCAAAACAAATTCACAAATTTCAGATTTATTGTTAGAAATTGGCAACAGCACATGGCAAAATCGTTTTGCCTGTAATTTGTGCCGTACAGTACTTTGACTTGAAGACACCATTTTTATGGTGATCAAATGCAAACAACAATTCATGAAAACTCTCGGCTTTGTAAAAGGACTATATTGACACTTTGAAACGATCAAGCTGCAAGAATTAATGCCATATGGCACTCATACTTACTTATGTTGAGGGAGAAAATGTACAGTACATCTCTATTAATATATTTATGGACCAAGATGACTCTACCAATTATCTAGGCTAAGTTTTACACTCTCTCAACGCACCTGGCCTTCCATCACACAAAATAATTTTGAAAAAAAGCGTCCTTATTGGTCTGTTGCAAAATTTAAGCACATCAAAATTGTGCAAGAGTACAAGGCTTAAAGTTACATCTCTCCAACGTAATATCATAGAAGCTGAAATTTTGACGGGAAGTGGCGCAGGCAAGCGAGTTTTTATACGCCGAATCTTGTTTATTCCTAAAAATTTCTCATTTCGCTTTAAACGTATTTAATTTTCGGTGTACTTCTTTTATGCTTGATAATAAACAAAGCACAAAGGCAGACGCTGCGTGTTGCGGGTGTGGACATGAGTGTCAGTTACTTTTCGCATGGCCAGCTCTATGTGGCTCTCCCCCGTGTTAGTAAAGCAAACTAGCTCCTTGTTCGTTCTCCAATCATTCTACTTCAAACATCGTTTATAAAGAAGCTTTATAATAAGTCAAAAATAAATCCCACGTGTACTAAGTCGCGGGCACAGCTAGTTTTTTTTAATAACTTTCTGTTGAAATTTCACTGCCAAAAATAGTCAATTTAATTCCATGAGAGATAAAAAAAACATTTTCAAGTTTTTATAATGTTTAAAATTACTTTTCTATGCTTGGAAAATGGCTATCATACATGGGTGCACGATGAAAGTTTGGACTTTCTTAGGCAATTCTTTAGACATGTGCCTGTGTTACTGCGCTCATAGAAGGGTCGATCAAGTCTTTATTGTAGTTGACAGAATTGCATTATACAGACATTTTGGCTTATCCGCCATCTTGAATATTCACAACTATAAAGGGTAGTCATGTGACCTGTCTATTTGGAATTTTCTGATACCATTTCTAACGGTGGCGTCCATTTTTCGATATCTCGCTTCGTTTTCGAGTTACACGAGATTTCACGTTTACAGGGAATATCGATTGGTACTTGAGGCATCGCATTAAAATTTTCGTGAGTGAAGGTTCGTATAGCGAATATTAAAAAGAATATTCCAAAGGGACGCACGAGGTGAAACAGGAAACAAAGGAACTGGAAGGAAAAGTCAAGGCTTTTTTGTTGCTGAGTCAATCACTTTCAAGGGTGCAATTAACACTCCAGAGGTGGCGCGGTATTTGCCACACAGGTGGTGGCTCGCTATCTCTGAGACCGCATTTGGAAACTATTATTTTTAATGTAAAAAAATGAAATTCATGAATATTTATAATCCATCACCTAATTTATCTCATTAATAACAGAACAACTCAAAAAACTTTTCAATATTATCAAAAAAATACATCTTTTAGAAAGAAATGTAAAAACCCTTCTTTTTCTGTCAAATTAGACATGGATATTTCAGGAAAAGCATTTATAAAGATAAAATAGTTGAAATTTGATAAGTTGCAAGAGTTTTACTTTTCATGTACATACACTTTCCTACATAAAAGAAAACAGTTATAAAAATGAATAATAGCAAATTAATTCTCATTAGTGTTAAAGTTTGTCATACAACGGTGCCACAACAGGCGAAAATGTAAATTCGTTTTTAATTGTAAATTTCGCCTATGAAAAGACTGTGATAATTGATAGGACTGCCAATAATAAATAAAAATGTTTACCTAACTTTCAAACCTGCTTTTTCGTTAAGGTCACGGGGCAGCGCACGTGATTTTCCGCCATCAGATCGAAGTCTTCAATGGTACTACCCAAGCGACTCGAATCCTTATGATCAATCTAATCTAGCCACATAGTTCTAGGCCGACCCTTTGGTCTCTTATTAGACATACTTCTCCTCTTCTTCCCCAGCCTCCACGGTCACCTGACTTAGGATTTTTTTTTCTTATCGGCTTACGACTAAAGTTCATTTTTTTATTCTCCCCCCCCCCCCTCCAACCACCCACTTGGAAAATAGCAACTGCCTAAGAAGACCGTTTTGCGGCAACCCCGTACGTCTAAATAAACCAATGCAGCTGAGACCACTCAGTGCGGAGAAGTAGCAGTTCAGCAGCTAAGAACTGCCGTATTGTGATACTGAACACTATCTAGTAAGAACATTTGTCCTACCTCCTACATTTCGGCGTTATTACCCAAGACTCATGACCATGGAAGGGAATAGGAACAAAGATTTGAAAACAGACAGCTTGGATTTCTTTCTTACCTCAAGTTTTTTATAACGGATCATCACAGTTCGCGTCAGACAAACATTGCTGCACCGATCCGAGCATCCAATAAATAATGTTATAGCCTTTGATTTTATTCGAAAGCCCGGCGTAGAATGGTTACTGCAATACAGGAAACTTCAAGTTCGGTTCCCTTTTTAAAAAATCCCATCTGTGACTGGATTGTGATAATTGGCAGGACTGCGATAATTAACAGTATTGCGAATGGTAAAAAAAGTCACTGTCAACATGAGAGCGATACTAACACAACGTGTCTTATTATAATGGGACATAGTCACTACTGTCAATTTTAAAACCTAACACAAGAGCACATTTACATTGCTCTATTTTTTTTTACCTCCCTCGTTGCTCTATTTCATCGACTGGGGGCACGACCACTATATTTTAAAACTAAAACAAATTAATTATACACAATTATAAATACACAGGAAAAAAATTAATATATAAATGAGAAAAAATATTATGTGCTTTTGATTTTTTTCGATTTGATTTTTTTATTTTTCTAAATTATGAATTTTTACTTCTCATTAATTCATTCAACTGAAAAATTATTCCTATATAGCGAATATCGTAAAATGTAAAAACTAATATTACGTACTTGTGTCTTGAATTGTTAATCAATTTCAAAATTTTATTTGAATGTTATTATTTTTTATTAAAATTAAAAAAATAAGAATCGAATACATATATTGAATTTCGTAATATAGAATAGTTAAATTACTTACTAAGGATTTAATTTGATTTATTGATTTGTTTTAGTGTGCTGTTTTTTTAAATTTCAATAGCTGTGTATAGTTAAATCTATGACGACAATATATTTTTGAATCGTAGCCTATGAAAAATATAAGATTTTTTTTTAGTCTTTTTCGTCAGCTGCGATTTTTGGAATTTTACAATCAGTGTTTATTTATATGTTGGAAAAATGAAACAATGTGGATCTCTAAAGACTGGAAACGGGTTGTTGTTCTGTTGGATCACAATTCCCTTATAAAAGGCTGAAAGAAGGGTTCGTGTATAGCCCAAACGCCATAGTCATCAAGACACTCTGTACTCATGTATGCTTTGAATCTTTTTAGAATCTTCGTCAACATCTTACTCATTTTTGTAATATAAATTTCGCAAGAACGCGAGAACGAAACGAGATATCGAGAAATGGATGCCACCTTCAGATTTTCTGGAAATTCCTTCCCAAAGCAAAATAGCAAAATTTTGAAATTTTGAGTTTCCTAGACACACTCTGACCGGTTTCTGGTATGCTGAGGTGCTGGATGATTTTACACAGTTTCATGGAGTTCATGTTGCAGCACCGCAATGTTGGGGTCTTTCAGCTGGATGATGCTCATGGTAACAGAAGACCCATCAGAGTAGCACTGCTAACACTCCATGAACGCCAGAAATAATGTATCGACATGTTACGTAGATCTTGGAAGACTGGAAACGGGTTGTTGGTTTGGTGGATCACAATTCTGTTATCACGGATTGATGGAAGGATCCGGATATCGCGAAGACCACATGGCTATTTTTAAGGCACCGCGTAATCTTCTATGGTACTTTTAGGTATCCCGGTTTGAAAACTTTCCTTCGTTTTGAAACCTTTTCCAACATGTTACTCATCTATCTTCTATATATATAATAAAATTCCATGAACCTTCATGTCTGTACCTTGAAAGATAGGGATTGCGGATGATATAAGGAGTGTAACAAATACATTAAGACGATTTTTAACAATTTTGTCTGTATATTTATGTTTGAACACGCTATTCTCCAGAACTACTTGACGAATTTTCATGGGGTTTTCATAGGTAAATTAAGCGTAGCTTGGTCCAACATTTAGGATTTATTTCATCAAAACAGGGTCAAGAAAAAAATATATCTTAAATTTTTAGGAGTCTCCTGCCAACAAACATAAGGTAGGCCTGCCTTATCTCGCTGCTTCGATTTGGATGAGGTTTTCGCTATTCGACTGAATAATTGTCTGGGAAGATTTCTGGCCCATGAAGTCGGTTCATTTTTTGTTAAAGAAGTTCTTGTTAATTACATTGTTTTTAATTTACACAAAAACCAGAGATATGCCAGAAACAAACTTGTCCACATTTATCTAACTCTTCTTACAAGTACGGAGCTATTGCAATCTATCATTTTGCCGCATAATATTTGAATTGAACATACATTTTTTAATTCTGAAAGTACATTTTTAAAAATGAACTCATATTTTATTTCTGAAATCGCATTTTACTAATTCGAAATCGCATTTTAGCAATCTGCAAAAACTGTAATATGCACTTCCCGAACAAATAGATTAGACGCAATAAACCTTAATCCATAGCATGGAGTACTCTCTGTAGGGACATTTGAAACAAAAAGTGCAGTCTCCAGACAGACACACGGGCACAATTAGTGGCCAGGATAATAGCATCGGCTGACGAAATTAGAAGTTATAATGACGTAATGACAAGAGTATACGAGTCACTTATTCGACGATGCAATATCTGCATTCAGGCTCAAACCGGCCGATTTGAACATTTCTTGTAACTCTATAAGAAATAAAAGTTGGATCCATGTTAATAGGGTCTTTTGTGTTTACCTTGACCTCTATAATATCCCTTTAATTGTTTTACACACGATTTGAATCGCCCTGCATAGAAACCAGGACATCCACTGACTGAAACACTGACTCATCATCTTACAGCAAAATCTACTTAGGCCACCGACTCGAAAGTCGGTGGGGTCAAGAACAAGCTAAGACGGGGTTTCACGAATTACGGCCCTTCCGGCCCTTCCTGCCCTCCGGCAGAAAGGAGTTGCACGTTCAGTCGCCTAGCTCTGCTCTCAAGGAACGTAGCTCTTCGGAATTTTGCAGGAAGGTTTCCTCGATTTTCGATGTTCGAATTTTAAGAGCGCCAAAACTGAGAAAAAAATCGATTTTCGCAGGTGTTTCAAAAATTTTTCTTTTGATAATTTGATCCAACATAGCAGGTAAGAAAGATAAAGGAACGAAACTCGGAGGGAAACATCTTGGGGATATTTCCAAGAAAAATATTTGTGTTTTTGGCACATTTTCTATATAAAGAAATGTGCTCATGTGATCGGTTTGTCCAGCTGTCCATCCGTCCGTTGTATACAATCCCACAATTCATTGCATTGCAATAGAAAGACTGCATGTATCGAATTGCTGGAAGACACGAATTATCCTCGCAATCGGGAAAACGCGTGTTGAAAACATACATGGGTTCGGCTCTGCGCGTACTCTAAACGTTAATGAGATGGTGCGCGTGAAGGATGCACGTGTTTGACGATTATTTAAAGGGCAGTTCGGTCTCTACATCATGAGAATTTTTTTATTCCTGGGAAGCTTAGTATTTATTACGACAACTTAAAAACGAATTAACTTTTTCAAAGTCTGCTTTCACCAATCCATTAATATGGAACAGAGCACGAACAAGTACGAACGTGAAATAACCGGAATAAGTACCTACTATAATGGCACGTGCTTTAATGGTACCATTAAGATACCCCCTTAAAAGCTTCCTATACCAGATATGGCATATCATGAACGAATAAATAAGAGTTACTAGTTATAGCAAGTATGTTCTAATAGCACGTGTACGTGCAAGCAGGTCTCATGAATGAATATAAAGAATGTTTGTGTGAATTATTTAGTAGTACGTGTTTAGTAGTAATGGTACCAAATGGAACTTCCAATGCTAAGATATGACATGCAATATATCAAACAACTCGTAACAACGTGCTATGAGTGAATATAACGAGTAAATAAAGATAACGGTTACGGGATTAGTAGCACTTGCCCTAATTTTGCTATATGATACCATATGGTACCATTGGAACTTTCATTGCTAAGATATGGCATGTAATATATTAAACAAATCGCAACAACGTGCCATGAGTAAATATAACGAATAAATAATGATAATGGTTATCGTTTAGTAGCACATGCCTTTTGCAAGGCTTCAGTTGCTATTGGGTGGTCGGCAGGTGGCGGAGAGCCGGTAATCCTAGATTGTTAAACTCCCCGAATAACCAATAAGGGGACAAAGACCAACTCCCGAACCCGATATGTCATGCGACCCGTGCCGATAGGTGGATGGCTCTTCGGTTAAAGTGTCTCTCACGGAGCCTCCTGCTACCTTGCAAATTTTAGGAGTATTTTGCCTTATCCCGGCATGCAGGCATTCCCGCGATGGACCGTAAATCCCGCGTTCTTACTACCTTTTATGGAAACTAAGAATTTTACCTTTCCTGAGTACCCGTCAGGGAATCAGGACATAACAGGCCCCACCTACTGCAGCGCAGGAGACCTCGGGTGAGGGCAGCGACAAACCTCTATCCAAATCATTTTCTGGGGTGGCAAAACGCCGTAAATCCAGAAAGAAAAGGTTGAAGAGCACTAAGGCCACAACGCCTAATGTCGACCCTCAGCCATCTGATAGGGAGGTGTATACCCTGACTAAAAGACCACGGTCAGTGGGTAACACTCCTTCATCAGATGGTAAGAAGCTTCGCAAAAGACCCAAAACTGGGAATTTTCGCGAAGCTCTAACATCAACCAATATGGCAGTAGTTTTGGAAGGCTATCCAGACAAGCAGCTCAATGAGCAGCAGTTAGAAGCCTTCCAAGAGCTACTGATGAATTATATGGGAGAAATGCCTTCTGGCAGAGGACTTTAATTTAAATACTGTCGGCTGGAGGCCGGAGCTATGATTTTACTCTGTACCGATCAAGACACAGCTGATTGGCTGACTAGTATAGTCAAGCATATCACTCCCTGGGAAGGACAGATTCTCTTGGTTGGTAAGGCGAAGACGATCGTCAAAACCACCAACATTATCTTGAAACTCCCCGTCGTGTTAAAGAAATATTTTGGTATGGATATGCTGAAAAGGATTGATATCCAGAATAAGGACATATCGCCTACACAATGGGGCATCCTTAACCTCAAACTTGAGGATCAAGGAGTAACCATTGTATTTTCTATCCCTGAAACGGATGCAAGGATTCTGAGAGACAGGAAATGGCTTTAGTACATTGGACTGTCCCAAATCAAAGCTAAGGTTATAGGGAAACCACCTGATAAGACATCATCTAATGATGAAGTGCCGGCAAGCAAATCTTCAGTATAAGAAATTGGCCGTCGCCAACCTGAGCAACATTTTCCTAGCTGAGGACATACAAATCGCTCTGATTCAGGAGCCCTGGATTATCAAGGGCGGAATCAGAGGTTTGTCTAACTGTGGAGATAAACTAATTTATGATTTTAAATGTTCATCTCCCCGTGCTTGTCTGTTGATTAAAAACAGTATTAACGCACTTCCTATGTTTCAATTGTGTTCTAGAGACTTAGCGGTGGCAAAAATTACCCGTCGTGACATAATGTTTGTCTCGGCCTACCTCTCATACGAGGAAACTTCTCTCATTAATGATGATCTCAACAGAATAAAGGGGAAACATCGACTTCTCACAAGGTGGCGATCGTCGTTGGATGTGATGTTAATGCTCACCACACCTTGTGGAACAGTAACGACACAAATCTTAGAGGTAAAGTTCTTTTTAATTTTATCCTAGAGAATAAATTAGATATATTTAATCAAGGTAATAAGCCAACCTTCATTACTGCAGTAAGAAGGGAGGTGATTGGTGTTACTTTTGGTTGTTTCACTTTGCGGAAATGGATTAGAAAATGGCATGTAGATGAGAAACCTTCCATTGCGGACCGTCAACTTATCCACTTTTCTTTCATTACTGGTACACACGGGGATAGAACGTTGTAGCGTCCCCCCCCCCACCCTCGCTAAATGTCCGCTAATGGCCTAGTGTTCAATGAACAGCATTTGAGGTGGGTGAGAGCTAAGAGTTTGAGACCGAAAACTAGAAATGACACATGATATCGCTGTAATTATATATGCACACAATAATTTATAAACCTAATCATATAACCATTCCATAACAAATATATATTGTACTAAAACATGCTATTTTATCACTAAGGGGCCCCATCTATCATGTTTCTGGTTCAAAATCAAACTCAAGGCCAAGGTCTTATAATGTAATTAATTTATACAACCGGAACTCTAGCCTTAATAATAGGGACTCTGCAGTTGCAGGTAATTACAGCTATGGTGGCTATGCTTGATTGACCACTTTTCTAAGGAGAGCTACACTTCCGAATCAAATATTCCGTTCGTTTACTCCTACCAGCGCAATGCCCCTTCTTTATTTACCTAGAAAGGGGGGAGGAACAGTGACCCCTCCTGGTAAGTGTAGATGCCCGTTAGGTGAACTCAATCACGGAGTGCGCTACTAGTTTTAAAATTATAGTCATATGCGCTTCGTGCATTACTGTAGCATCAGTCAAGCTTGATAGTCGTATCAATCACAATACCCATAACTCAATTCTTGCTGAGTCCCAATAAGAATAAATAAAATGATGTGGCTAGGTCCTTAATAAGAATAAATAAAATTATCAATGAACTTATACCTTAAACAGTTGCTAAGAACCATTAATTGAAGAGCTTTGAACACAAAAATCTGGTCCGCGAGTGTCTCTATATATCCAATACAATGTAGCCGTAACTCCGAGAAAAAAAAATTGGTCAATCATAGATAATTGTAAAGTTTGGGCGTGCATCCGTAGCCGTTACACAAAAACATCATAACGCACTCACCCGGGAACTTCATATTACTCTATCATCACGCTGCTTTACCATATCCTACGCCTGTCGCTCTCAATTTCGTCATTGGATTCGAACACTAAGTTTCTTCACTGCAGATCGTACCGCTCTTGTTCCATAATGAATTATGGTCCGCTTCTTGCCTCGCTTCTACGATCAGTGGCCGGACGAATAACCATATTAAGAGACAAGTATAATAATATTTATTAACAATAAAAGAGTTTATACTTTCAACGATATTTTACTTGCTGATTTCCTCTTTATTAAGTCCCTGTTGTTGACAGACTTGTAGGCGTTATTGGACAAAGAATTCCATAATTAATACGGTCTTATTTCTATAATCCTTCCGAGGGATAGACTATTACTTCACCAACAACAACGTCCGTTACATTTTTGTCATTTCAATTCGAACGTCTTCAACATCAAGGAAGAAATCTATAAAATTGCTATTAATGAGGCACCCTTAATCCCTAGTACATCAATCTGTCCGATTTGATCGATAGATTTTCAAATTAACGATAATGCTGTTATCACAATTGCAAATGGCATCTCCCATTACTTGTTAGTTCTCTTTTTAAAAATATCACTCCTTAGAATGTCTCTCATTCACAACAAAACGGCAAAAAAAAACACGCTCTTCAAATTCGCCGAAAACGATCGCAACAATCCTCCGCTGGAAGCTGAACTATAATCTCGGAAGATACATTAACAATGCAGCTCCAAGAGTGGACTATTAACGATCGTTCACGGCATATATATATCCAAACGACAAGATAAACAAAACAACTTAACGCACTGTAAACAATACCACTCATACAACGAACACACTTACTATAAGACTAGGTACTAATAATAATCAAAGGAAAAACTATAATAACAAATTCTAATTTTCTACTATACAAATCTATATATATAAAGAAGGATGTTTGTGGGTCTGTGCGTCTGTGGGTCTGTGGGTGGGTCTATGGGTGGGTCTGTGGGTCTGTGTGTACGTTTTTTATACAAATCTACAGTTTTATTCCGATCTTGATGAGATTTCGCATACATGACCTTCAAAGCATGAGGAAGGTCACTGTCTACTTCAGATTTCGAAAAAAAAATAATTATTGATAAAAAATCGATATTCATGGTTATGGCAGGGCATATTAATGAGAAATATCGCATGACCAACAATGCAAGACAAAGTTTTTGCAACAATGGTATCAACACGCAATTCACAAAAAACTCTGCACGAACCAACAATATATATCTCATGACCAACAATGCAAATAAAAGTTTGTGCAACAATAGGTATCAACAATGGTTTCAACACGCAATTCACCAATAACAATGAGCTCAAAATGAGGATGCAATGATAAAGCAATCCTTTCCAAGAATTATAACAATGAACATAAAATGATGATGCAATATGGATAAGTTGTAATTTGTAACAATGCATAGAATTCCTGTTATTCAGGTTTTTCTTAGAAAAGAGAGTTCTTAGTACTTAATAATTTCTTGAAAATCTTTAAAAATGATCAGTAGCTGGAGATAATGAAGAGTTAGCAGACTATTGAGAAAGAGTGGAAAGACGAACAGAGAAAGCAAACCTTTAGCTCCGTGCTGTATTGAGCAAATGGGAAGCAAGTAAATAGAAGAATTGGCGACCGCTAGACTACCCAAAGTGATGAAAGGCCAAATTTTGCTTCAACACA
>JAHWFO010028073.1:9516-66333 GCA_023313115.1 Rhysida immarginata | reverse complement strand
CAATGTAATCTTCTACAATATTTTCTAAAGTATTATTATTAAGATCAATATAAAAAAGAAAAAAATTTTTTTTAATTAAATAGAATCTCGTATTTATTTCTTTATTTAATATAATTTTTATCGTTTTCAAATTTAGTTCATTTTTGTTTGATAGGGAGATACGATTAAGGATCTAAAGCTACCAACATCATCATCTCGCTCTTTTCATCATCATCATCATCATCATCATTAACAATACAGAAAAAGGGACCTTAAAACGAGATAGATATATCGTGTGTTGTGGTTATTTCATAATATTTACACGTACACGTTCAGATCAGCAAGCATTTTTGTTTTTTTACAATGGAATGTTGCAAGCGAGTACGTTCGTCATGTCCCCGATTCTCCGCGGAAAGATGGCACTCCTCCGAATCATCTCAAAAGCTGGTGAATTATTAAAAAAACAATTCAATAATAATAAGACGTGGCGTTGCGTCAACACGCCTGAACAGAGCTCCGTAAAAGCTGTGGAATTTACTACTGTGCTTGGATACATCAACAAGCGTTTGATCTTGTCGTGCTGTTAAAGGTTTCTACATCTGTTGGAGAGTGGTAATACATTTGTGATATCTTTTATTGTCTGAAATCAATACGTTCCATATAATGAATATAGAAATCTTCTTATAACAACAAACATGGTTGCTTGGCAGACTAATCATTATTAACTCACCAGACCATTGTTTTACTTGCTTCATTGTTTGCGCTTCTTCTCGTTTTATTATAGCAAATCACATTATTACCAGCATTGTTATTCTTAAAGAGGAGCCAAATTTTGAAATATCTTCAGTTACGATGGTCATACTTTTGTCATTTAATATAGACTCAAATGGCACCTTCTACTGAATTGTGTAAAATTTGCTCTGAAAAATTGACTTCAAGTAAATCTTACAAATTAGAACATCTCACACTACAATGTAATGAGTGTGGTAATAAATTTCATGCCCGGTGTCTTGACATTACTATCAGTGAACTATATTCAATTCAAAAAGATCTACCTTGGAAATGTCCTCTTTGTTCCAGGAATCAACAAGAAGATAATGAACATCCCAATGATAATCATGGAAATGAATCAATAACTAAAAAAGGCATTCTTGATAGTATTTCTGCTTGTATCAAGGAACACCTGGATGAAATGAAAAGCACCATTATAGACCTTGCTATTTCAGTAGACTTTCTTTCCAAGAAAATAGACGATATTTACACTGATTTAAAACAAACTCAAGTAAAGTTAGCAAAATGTGAGACTACTATCACACGCTTGTCATTAGAAAATGAAACTATGAAAAAAGATTTGCAAGCTATGAAGACGCAACTGGAAGATACCATTCAATATTCTTATAATTCCAATATACTCATTAATAGTATTCCTGAAATACAAAATGAAAATCTAATGGACTATATTCAAAAAATTTGTATAAAATCAAATGTTGACTATTCTTCTCAAGACATAGATACAATTCACAGATTTGCAATCAGAGATGTTAATGGTAAAAAATCTAGACCCATTGTAGTCAAGTTTACAAACAAGAGGTTAAAACATTTAATAATGATTAACAAGAAATTTATTCCACACTCCCTATCAACAGATTTTTTTGAAATTTGTGGAGAGAAATACCCCGTGTATATCAATGAACACTTATCCCCATATAAAAATTATCTTTTTAAGAAGGCTAGAGAAATGAAAGTGTCCAAAGGATTTAAGTATCTATGGACTGTAGAAGGTAAAAATCTGATGAGAAAAGATAGCAATTCAAGACCAATTATTATTATGTGTGAAAATGACCTGAATATTCTTTAACATAAATCCTATGACTAATTTATCACTTTTTTATCAAAATGTAAGAGGCCTTAAAACCAAACTGCTTAATTTCTCTTCATCTGTTCGCGCAAATTCATACGACTTCATTTTACTCAGTGAAACATGGCTAAATAATCATATTAATAATGGAGAACTATTTGATGATAGATATCATATTGAAAGAAATGATAGAGATTTATTATTGAATAAGACGGATGGAGGTGGTGTTTTAATTGCAATCAAAGAAAGTATTAACCACTCTAGAATTGATTTTAATCCTGGTTTCTGTCTCATTGACTGCGTGTTTCTATTAATCAACCTAGGACCAACAAAATTTTTACTAGGAGTATTTTATATACCTCCGTATATCTCTCATTCGGATTTTAAATTCTTTTTAGATAATGCTTCTTCTTTTGCCTTATCTCTCTGTGATAACTTTTTAATTGCAGGAGACTTTAATTTCCCCAACTATTCCGATAGTGCTATCCCTCTCTGTTCGAATGCAAACTCTAAACTGAAATATCTAAATACATTCATGAATACTTTAAACTGTAAACAAATAAATACAATTACGAATAAGCACGGTAATATTCTCGATTTAGTTCTTATAAATTTTACAGAATTCTCTTGCCTTAAAGAAGATGGTTTAGTAACTGAAGACGATTATCATCCATCATTAAATATTCTAGGCAAAGTAACTAATACATCTCAAAAATACATCAACTTAACCCCCCATCTCATCTATAGTAAAGCTAACTTTCTGGCTCTCTATAATAATTTTTCTCTAGTTGATTGGTCTTCTTTAAATAATTATATTTGTGTTAACAAAATGGTATCCAAATTCTATGAAATTGTATATTATATTATTTCTCTTTGCGTACCTACCTCTCCAAAAAAGAGAATCAGGAAATTTCCTGTATGGTTCAGTAGAAAAACAATAAATATACTTAAATCAAAACATAAAACTAGACAAAAAATGAAAAATTTAACTTCAGTTACTGAAAAAGAAAAATTTCGTTTACTAAGATCCAAAGCCAAAAGACTAATTAAAGGAGACTTTAAGAAGTATATGCATAATGCTCAACTTCAAATTAGATATAATCCCAAAGAATTCTGGAATATAATTAATAAATTAAAAAATTCCGATGTGAAATATTTCAATAACATCATGTTTTATAATGACATGACCCTAGATAATTTAAATGATATTGCTAATGCCTTTGCATTAAACTTCAAATCAGTTTTCAATGACTCTTCTATTAGCAATAAACATTTTGAAGATGTTTTTCCTGGGATATATCAAAGCACTACTAATGTAGACAGTACTACTGAAATATTTTCCCAATCAGAAATCATCGATGCTCTTAAAAAAGTTAGAAATACAAAATCATGTGGACTTGACAACATCCCATCATATATTTATAAAGCTTGTAGCCATTTTTTTTCATATCCTTTTTTTCTAATCTTCAATCTTTCCTTTCAATCGGGCATCTTCCCTAATGTATGGAAGCAAAGCAAATTAGTTCCTATATTCAAAAGGAAAGGTGATAGAAAAGATATAAAAAATTATCGTCCTATCTCCATTCTTAGTTTTCCTGCAAAAGTTTTTGAATATTTAGTCTATCAGAAAATTTACACGTTTTTATCTTCTTGTTTCTCTTCTTGTCAATATGGTTTTATTAAAGGTCGATCAACTGTCTCAAACCTCCTGGACTATATACATTTTATTGGAGATGGTATAAGTGAAAACAAACAAGTTGATGTAATTTATATCGATCTTGAAAAAGCCTTTGATAAAGTTGATCACTTTTTACTCATAAAGAAATTGATCAATTATGATTTACAACCTCATTATATAAAATGGATTTTCTCATATTTAACTAACAGAATCAACTACGTGAATATTTATAATATCTATTCGTCTAGTTTTATCTCCTCCTCAGGTGTTCCTCAAGGATCAATACTAGGACCTCTACTTTTTATTATATTTATCAATGATGTCCCAGAATCAGTAAAATATTCTCAATTATTCCTTTTTCCAGATGATATTAAAATAGGCAAAATTATTAGTACTTCTATTGACTCTCAAGAATTACAACTTGATCTTCAATCGATTGAAGCATGGTGTAGCGAAAATAGAATGTCAGTTAATGATAAATGTCACTATATTACTTATTCGCTTAAAAAAGCTGTTCATACCTATGATTATATTTTAAATAACACGCTTCTACAACGAAAATCAAATATTAAAGATCTAGGAGACATATTCAACTAAAAAACTATCTTTCAATGACCATATTAATTTTATTGTTACTAAAGCTTACCAAACTACATATTTTATCATTAGAAATTCTCTAAGCTTTAGTAATATTAACTTTTCAGTGTTTCTTTTTAATGTATTGGTCAGACCAATATTAGAATATGCCTCCATCATTTGGTCTCCGTCTCATGTTACATTGCAATTAGATTTAGAAAAAGTACAAACAAATTTCTTGCGTAATCTTTTCAAACTATTTCATCCTACATTTTTAAATAATAATAATAATAATAATAATAATAATAATAATAATAATATGTATATAACTAATACTTATCTTTTAAAATATTTTACATGTGACAAATTATCTAAAAGAAGGCTTATATTTGATGTTTGCTATTTATTTAAGACTTATCATAATATCATTTACTCTTCTAAATTTCTTAATTATGTCCAATTACGCGTACCTAAGCTCAATTCCCGAAACAATGAAATTTTTTATTTACCTTTACTAAAAAAAAACTATTGTTAATAATTTACCCTTCTATAGAATGTTTAAATTATGTAATATTATATCCAATCTGATTGATATTAATGCAATGAGTTATAATCATTTCAAAAAAATTGTTATAGAAAATATTTCTCTCATTATGTAATTTTTAATTTCTCTTTCATTACCATTTTTTTTTCTTTGTACTTTAATTTTTTTATTATCTACAAATTTATTGTATTTTAATTTTTTCTTTCAATTTAATTGTTCAGCTGTAAGCTGTTACTGGGCACTCAGCCTGTTGCTTACAATTTTAAATAAATAAATAAATAAATAAATAAATAAAAAATAAATAATATTAAAATATATAGAAAACAAAATCAATATTTCACGTAAACGTTTCTTGTTTGGTGTTATTTGACAACGAGATTAACGTGATCATCCTGACTCCGTGTAGTGTGCAGAGGAATGAATATACTCAAAAAGTGGTTTAACCTTCCCTGATATAAACTTGACAAGATGAAGAAAGAGTAAAGAGAAGAGCAAGTAAAGGTTGGTTTCCGTAAAAATCGGTAGGTGTCGGGCCCGTCATGGTAGGTTTGGTAAGTTTAGTATGTTTTGAAGGTGGCTTTTTGAGATGATCGCCAACATTTGGTCAGGTTCTGGTAGGGTTTGAGAGGTTTGAGTAAGTTTTGGTAGGACTGCTAGGACATTGTCAGTTTTGTGGGTATTGGTAGCTTTCAGTAGGTTTTAGCAAGTATTGTTAGGTCTTGATAGGTTTCAGTCAGTATCATTAGCTTCTGGTAGCTTTTGGGAGGTTTAGTAGCTTTCAGTAGTAAGCTTTGCTAGGATTTTGATAGCTTTAGGACAGGTCTTTGGTAGGTTTAGATCAGTATCAATAGGTTCTGGTAAGTTTTGGGAAGTTTGGTAGCTTTGCTAAGTTTTGGGTAGCTTTTGGGCAGGTCTTGATAGGTAAGGGAAGTATTGTTAGGTTCTGATAGGTTTGGTACCTTTCAGTAGTAAGCTGCGTTAGCTTTTTAGTAGTTTTTGGGCAGGTCTGGTTTGGTTTTGGTAGCTTTTGGGCAGGTCTGAGTAGGTTCGGGAAGTATGGGTATGTTTTGGTAGGTTTTGTGAGCTTTGGTAGCTTTCCGTAGCAAGTATCGTTAATTTTTTGGCAGATCTTGATGGCTTTCGGTCAAGATCATTAGTTTCTGGTAGCAATTGGGAGGTTTGGTAGCTTTCAATAGTAAACTTTGCTAGGTTTTTGAAAGGTTTTGGTAGCTTTTGGGCAGGTCTTTGTAGGTTTGGAAAGTATGGGTATGATTTGGTAGGTTCTGATAAATTTGGTACCTTTCAGAAGTAAGCTTTGCTAGGTTTTTGGTAGGATTTGGTAGCTTTTGAGAAGGCCTGGGTTGGTTCAGGAAATATAAGTAGGTTTTGGTAAGTTCTAATAAATTTTAGAAGGTCTGGTCCCTTTCAGAAGTAAGCTTCACTAGGTGTTTGGTAGGTTTTGGTAGGTGTTGAGCAGATCTGGGTAAGTTTGGGAAATATCGGTAGGTTCTGGTAGGTTTTGGGAGATTAAGTAGCTTTCAGTAGTAAGCTTTGCTAGATTTTTGAAAGATTTTTGTAGCTTTTGTGCAGGTCTTGTTAGGTTCTGGAAGTATAGGTTTGTTTTGGTAGGTTCTGATAGGTTTGGTACCTTTCAGAAGAAGGATTTTGGTAGGTTTTAGTATGTTTTGGGCAGGTCCGAGTAGTTTTGGTTAGTATCATTAGGTTCTGGTAGGTTTTGGGAGGTTTGGTACTTTCAGAAGTAAGCTTCACTAGGTGTTTGGTTGGTTTTGGTAGCTTTTGAGAAGGTCTGGGTAGATTTTGGTAGGTTTTGGGCAGATCCGAGTAGTTTCGGTCAGTATTTTTGGGTTCTGGTAGGTTTTGGGAGGTTTAGTACCTTTCAGAAATATACTTCGCTAGGTGTTTGGTAGGTTTTGGTAGCTTTTTGGCAGGTTTCGGAAAGTATAGGTTTGTTTTGGTAGGTTAGTAGCTTTCAGTTGTAAAGCTTCGCTAGATTTTTGGTAGGTTTTGGTAGCTTTTGAAACGGTCTGGGTAGGTTTTAGTAGGTTTTGGGCAGGTCCGAGTAGTTTCGGTCAGTATCGTTAGGTTCTAGTAGGCTTTGGGAGGTTTGGTAGGTTTTGATCAGTTTCGGTAAAGTTTAGGTAGGTCTAGGTAGGTTAGGTTAGTCTTTGGCAAAGTAAAATAGGCGGAGAAAAGGAACCGAAGGTAGAGTTTGACCTACTTAAGACATTTGTTAACCCTTGTGAAAAATGAACAAAACATGCAATTGGCAAACACGTACCTGCAGAATGCTTATAAGTTCCTTTCCTCCGCCTAACAATTTTACCGATGCTAAGTAGCGCTAAGTCAGTTATCAGGTGCTCGTCGTTGCTCTTTTCCTTAGCTATTTGAAAACAAAGAAAGAATATGAAAACTCTATTTAAATAAATAGTTGCTTAATAATATAAAAATAGTTTCACCCTCGTAACGTTATGACGCGAATGCCCAAATAACATCAAACAAGATAGGAGAAAATATGATAAAACAAACATCATACATCTATGCTATCTCTCTCTCTCTCTCTCTCCCTCTACCTTCAACTCGTGAAGCAAAACCCGATATACAACTTCTTTCCCAGTACGCACGTGCGTACGCACAAGGGAGAAACAAAGATTTCCAAAGCAAATAACTCTAAAAAACAAGGACATGTACAAAGCGGACAGAAAAGTAAGAATCTAGTCTAGAAGATTTTGATTTTAAACAAGAACTTGACCAATGTTGTGAAGGGTCATAAAGAAGAAAACTTTATAGGTTCTATGGAACATAACCCCACAAACAAAAGCACGCACACAGAGATCAAGCACGCACGCACACACACACAACGATAACACCTAACTACGACAAAAGTCTTGTTGTTGTTGTTGCTGTTGTTGTTTTAATATACAAAATAATCTTTATCTTTGATCGATAAATTAAGGTGGGTGGTACGTTTAGAAATATTTCGCATTAAGTATCGAATATCGAAACATGAAGTACGATGGAACTAGATAGCAGCTAACATGAGCAGGTTCCTAACATGATTTACGTATACATTGGAAATGGGAATTCTTTGATGTTTTAGCGAAGTACGGGTTTGCGAATCTCATACGACTACCATATTTTTGCGAATATACCCCGCGCTCTTGTATAGCCCGCATCACAATGTCGTACGAAGAATGCTGATACACAAGCATACTCGTGCGGGTTGCTGTGAAGAGCCAACTTTTTCCTGTCAAATCGACTCTGCACGAGGAAGCGGATAGATAACTTTTAATTTATGTAACATGATTTTGTACTTTTAGCGATCAAGAATGAATTTTGAATACAATAACATTCCATCGGCTCCGTCTGGTGGTCAGCTTCGTGATGGCATGATTGGTCGGGAAAGTTCGAAGTCCGAGACTCAAGACTATTCTCAAGAAAAGAAAAAAAACCCGCACCGACTAATTTTAAATGCTTCACAATCTCGTAACACAAAAAACACAAAAAACAAGGAACGCACAGAAACGCAGATCTGCAAGCTCAATTGCCCCGTCAAATCGACTCCACGCGAGGAAGCGGATGGATTGTTTTTAATTTACGTGATTTTATATTTTATACGTGTAAAATTGAATTTGTGAATACAATAACATCTTATCAGCTCCCTCTGGTGGTCAGCGTCGTTACAGCGCGATTGTTCGGGAGAGTTTCGAAACTCGCAACCAAACTTAAACCTAATCTCCGTAATCTAATATACAATTTAGACGTAATACAATTATTGTATTTGACATCGTGCATCAAAGGAAGCGCAAAAATGACGAACACAGGGAAACGATAATCCACGAGCTTACTCGCACGTTTTGGACGCGATTCACGACTGCTGTATGATAGGCGCAGCAGCCGGGGGGGGGGGGGCCCTAAAGATCTGCCATCACGGCTGGTCACCCATCCAGTGACGAGCCGTGCCTGATGTAACTTAACTTCACAGAAGTTGTGTTCAGTAAAAGCCCAGCAGGCCACAGCCTCCCGCCAATTAAAATAAATATTTCTCGTTTGTCTTTTAAAATCTACGCAACTGCGTTGTTATACATTTTTGTACAAAACTGTTGTTGTATGTAGATATATACCTTTCGTAATAATGTACAATTGTATGAGGTGAACAAATTATGACAAATCGGAGAGAAAGAGAGTGATGGAAGATTATGCCGCTGCTCTACGACGACAAAAACTCACGATGCTCGGCGCACTCTTACAATAACAAACGTCTTTACTGCATGCGACTCTGCAGCGTTATACGTCTCCATCCGCAAGCTTCTCACTCCCGTCTTCGCTTGGAAACTTTTCGTCGATGTCATACTACAAAACAAAACCTCAGTCGTTTTTATCCCTTACCAAAGTCTTTTTCCTTCACGAGTGCCGACGACTTTAATAACAACGACGAATGCTCAGCACTTTGAACCTTTTTGGATAAGAAATTTGCAGGTACTGAAGGATCCAAATCGAATGTTAAATAATGAATGTGTGGTTGTCCGATGACGACGTCAACGAAGAAATCCAACACAGAACAACAACGAAAGAGGGAGAACAGCTTAACGTAAAGAAATACCTGAGATAATAGAAAAGAGCTCTTCGTGGAACGACCTCTTGCGCAACCTAGAAGACACGAAACAAAAGAGAACTGACATTCGTCATCGTCCTCGCAATCCGTCACGTCATGTCGTCGGTCTTTGGATAATAAAATGGCACAAATTCGATGATCATCGAGGGAAAAGTTTCTGAACGTCCGACGATGACGACGGTAATCCCTCTTTGGTCGATTCTTTTCAGTTTGTCACGTGGACTAGCAACGAAAGATTTTGGTATGCGAATCATTGTAAAAAAGAACCCTGTTGTTGTGTTATTGACCAGAACGTACTTTGTCATGATATGCTGCTTCAAAGTAAAACCGACTAGGTCTCGGTTATAAATAAAAAAAAAATCCATCGTTGACGGGATGGTTCGAATTGAAAGTCCAACAGAAATTAAGTAAAAACAAAAACGTTGGAAGAGCCGTTTAGGTTGTCATCGGTACTTGAGAAGACGGAGTCGAACTTCCGCTGTGGGCCGACAAATCGTAGCCGAAGTGGTGCGAATCACTGCCGCAATTTCGAGAATTCCTCGTGGGATCTGAAAAGGAAAAAGAGAGAGTCGGTGAAAAGTGATTTACAATACGTTTACAATATGGGTGTCTAAAAAGTCCGACCGTTCAAAGCCCGTCGTAAAGCTCGTTTTGGGGCCACTAGTGACTGACTCGAAATTTCGACTATGCCCGATCGACGTGGGAACGATGGAGGCCTAAATAATAACTGGCATTATTCATTCTAAATTTTCACCCGATTAGGACGACCCTCGATTTATAAAGTAACGACCGGTCGTGATGAGCGCTTTCATAACGTGACTGGTCATGGTAATCGCAACCGAAATTTAACATCTGTCGTAATTAGCAAGAATAGAGTCTAACGCCGGTTCATAAAGTAACGACCACTCGCGATGACCGTTTTCATAACGAGACTGGTTGCGCTAATCGCGACTGATATCCAACGCTGGTCATAATTACAACGACTGGAGTCCAACGCAGATTCATAAAGTAACGATTGGTCACGATGAGCGTTTTCATAACACGACCAGTCATGATGAGTATTTTCTTAACAAGACCGGTCGTGATGAGCTTTTTTATAACATGACTGGTCGCGCCAATCGCCACTGAAATCCAATGTCTGTCGTAATTAGCATGACTGGAGTCCAACGCATATTCATGAAGTAACGACTGGTCGCGATGAGCGTTTTTATAACGCGACCGGTCGTCATGCGACTGAAATCAAATGGCAGTCATAATTATCACGACATAAGTCCAACCAGTCGTGATGAGCGCTTTCATAACGCGACCAGTCGTGCTAATCGCGACTGCAATCCAATGCCAGTCGTAATTAGCACGACTGGAGTCCAATGTCGGTCGAGTTCGGCTGCCTCGGTGAGCAAAATCGCAGACGCCATTTTGAATCAAAATCGTAACATGTAACCTCTTCGCGAGCGGTCGGGCTTTTTAGACACACACTTAATCTTATTCTAAGCGTAGCTCAAGGTTAAACGAGTCTTTAATAAATTACGAGGGGTAGTCGTAAAGTTTTATATATCACGTCAAAAAAATAAAGCTACGTACTTAATGCGTGTAGTCCTGGTGCATATTGAAATCCCCGCACCACAGTACCGTAGCATCGTTTCACTGATATCATGTTTCATCGATAAAACGCTTTATCGCCAGAGACGTTTCATCGGCAGTTGCTTCATCAACAGAGATGGTTCATGGATGGAGACATTTCATCGATATGATGTTTCATCAATAAAACCTTTCATTGATATGACGTTTCACTGACATGAGGTTTCATTGATATGACGTTTCACTGACATGAGGTTTCATTGATATGACGTTTCATCAACAGTCACTTCAGCGACACAGACAATTCATTGAGAGTCACTTCATCGACAGAGACGTTTCATCGACATGACGTTTCATCAATAAGATGTTTCATCGATACAATGTTTCATCAACAGAGACGTTTTGTCGACATTACGTTACATCCATTTGACGTTTCATCGATCGGAGATTTTATCGATACGACGTTTCAGCAACAGAGATGTCTCATTGATAGTCACTTTATTGACAGATGCGTCCATCGATAGTGAAGTTTCACTGAAATAACGTTTTATCAAGAGAGACGTTTCATCGGCAGTCGCTTCATCAAAACGACATTTCAGTGATAGTCAGTTTATTGACCGACGTTTATCGATAAGACATTTCATCACATCACGTTTCATTGATAGTCACTTCATCGACAGAAACGTTTCATTGATATGACGTTTTATCACTAAGATGTTTCATCGACATGACGTTTCATCAACAGAGACGTTTCGTCGACATGACGTTTCATCAACAGAGACGTTTCGTCGACATGACGTTTCATCAACAGAGACGTTTTATTGATAGTCACTTTATTGACACAGGCTTTCATCAACAGTGACGATTCACTGACATCATGTTTCATCAATATAATGTTTCACAGATATAACGTTTTATCAGGAGAGACGTTTCAACGGCAGTGGCTTCATCAACAGAAATGTTTCCTCAAAGAGACGTTTCAACGGCAGTTACTTCATCAACAGAGATGTTTCCTCAAAGAGACGTTTCAACGACAGTTGCTTCATCAACAGAGATGTTTCCTCAAAGAGACGTTTCATTGAGAGTCAATACATCGATACGACGTTTCATCGACACAACATTTTATGAACAGCGACGTTTCATTGATATTCACTTCATCAATATGACGTTTCATTGACAGTCGCTTCATCACACAGAAGTCATCGATGAAGTGCCCTGCTACCTTCACAATATCAATCTTAACAGCAACCAACACTGCTGTTTCAATGGAGAATTTCATATTCATTTGTTTATTATCTTAGTCACGTTTAGTGCACCACGCGCCGCTCCATAGTGTGTTGCCTTTATTTTGTCCAACCCTTCTGATATCCAATATCGTTACGAAATCAAACATGCGCTGACTCTTACCTGTTCGAAGGTGGATGAACCAGAGAATGCTCGACGAAGTAAGCAAAAGCGATCCCCACGACGGCCTCGGTCGACAAGCCAATGAGTATGAGCTGCGGTTGTTCTTGAATAACGATCTTCTCTTCCCCTCTGTCAGCAAAGTTGCTCATCGTGTTCTTTATGTCCGGTTTCTTCTCACGCGCTAAGAACGGGCCCACCGAAGAAAGGAAATCTAAAAGTAACGAAAAGTAACGTTAATCGGTACCTCTGAATCATTTTGAATTACCACACCGGCTCCAACGATATATGCCGACTGCTCGATTGAAAGCGGACACATATTGTATGGAACAGACGCTTTCTTCACAGCATCTCTGGTATTAGAGCTGCGTCTACACATGGACGCAAGCGCTGATAACAAGCAACCAGGCACTTTTGCACGCTCCTAATACAAAGCCTGCACAAGTCGAATGCGCGTCTCTGATGCACACAAATCAGATGCTTCAATTCGTCCCAAAGATGTTCTGGGTTGAGGTCTGGACTGTGGGCGAGCCACTAAGGTTCCAAACGTCATTCTCCGGAAACAAGGTGTAGACAGCATTACATGCTGTAACAACGTCGGAAGCATGCAATTGTCTGTAACGTCCAGATACTGCATGGATGTTCTCCGCGATCACAACCAGCGGATCGAGTCCAAACCAGGAGACACACGGCTACCCAGTCAACGCCGGCAAACCACCATCGACTGAGACAGTTGCTCTTTACATAAGAGCACACGACACTGAGCGTCTACAGAGGTGATGATGGAGGCATAGAGCTCCTGACGCATCGTCATGGTACTGACGACTGTTCCTGTGGTACAACCGCTTCAGGCTCCTCCAGTCTCTACTGGTCAGCATGCGGACTCAGCCACCTCTACAACGTCGTGCTTCCACTATGACGTCGCCTCTATGACATTTTGTTTCCGCTATGAAGTCGCCTCTACGACATTGTGTTTCCACTACGACGTCGCCTTTATGACGTCGTGTTTCCATTATGATGTTGCCTCTACAACGTCGTGTTTCCACTATGACGTCGCCTCTACAACGTCGTGCTTCCACTATAACGTCGCCTCTAATATGTTGTGTTTCCACTATGACATCGCCTCTACTATGACATTGCTTGTAAGACAGTGTGCTTCCACTATGACGTCGCCTCTACAACGTCGTGGTCCACTATGACCTTGCCTCTATGACGTCAAGTTACCACTATGACGTCGCCTCTATGACGCCGTGTTTTCACTATGTTGTCGCCTCTACGACGTTGTGTTTCCACTATGACGTCACTGTTATGGTTGCACACTCTGGACATTGATGATGGCATTTCCCGCGCACGTGCTAAGACACCAAACAACATCGCGTAATCTTGCTCGAATTTGCGTACGTTGTTCCACTGCGCCAGGCATCCACCTACATTCGATTGATGCGTACGCAGGGGTATAGGCAGGAAACTTATGATGCACAATGATTAGCTTTGTAGATTCTTAAACTGGACTCGGGTAGAATGTTAATGGGTCCACGTGTCAAGACTTCGTGGTTCGTTCCAAGGTTGCGATCTAAAAACGGTCTTAAATAAGGATTCTCACAGTAATCCTCCACGTTCTCGCACTGCAACGAAAGAACAACGAATAAAACACATACTCCACTCGCGGAGCTCTTTCACTGTAGTCATCGTACAAACGGGATAAGTGTACTTTCAGTCTTACCTGTTTCAGGCTTCCAGGCGTGTGCTCGGGATTGATAGTGAAGGTAAAGCACGCCGAACTTCAGGTATTCCGAGTTGACATGGAAGCTGAAGTGGTTCCACTGGCGCACGTTAGCGAGAGTCAAATCGTCAATCATCGGGCCGACTTTGGGATTATGCGAAGCGATTCTTTCCATTTGAATGCTCACGTCTCTCGGACAAATGTTGCAAACCGTCCGTTGCAAGATCGTCCGTCGCGTTGATCGAACCGGATAACCAGCATTCGTCCGTCACGATGCGTAGAGGAGGGCCTGTTCAAAGAAAATAAGATTGAAACAAAATCACGAGACATTGACAAGAGACGACAATGGTTCAATGCGACGCTCATCTGTGTCGATTCTGCTTTCGACAAAGAGGCGATCGTTTTCGACGACGTTGAGGAGGAAGTCGATGGATTTGATCGACGTGACTGTGTGGACTATTGATGTTGAAATTCACGCCTTTGTCTCCCTGCAATGACAAACGCATCAAAGAAACGTCACGAACACGTGAAATGATTAAGAAACGACTGTTGAGGTGCCACGTCACTGAGAAGCGAAAAATTAATTCTGTTTGATTTTTACTTATGCGTTAAGATCGTGGTAGCAGGAGCGCTACGGTAGATCTTCAGTGCTCGCAATCTCGCACCATCAAACACACGTCTTCAATGGTATTACTCAAGTGAACTAACCTATTTGCATTTGCACTGTACAGGAAAGCTAACTGTAGCTGTCGTGACAACAACTACAATGCCTCGCACACGCAACGTAAGCCGGTGCAACGACTTGCAGGGCTTGACAAAGGTCGAATTGATGGGACTATGGTCTCATCAGCATATCGCTGTGCAGATCGCTCGTCAAGTTTCTGCGTTGCTCCATGTCGTCGGCAGTGGTTTACGGAAGGAATGCACTCCTGCACAACTGTCGAATCGTACGGACGTTTTGAGCAAACATACGGTATCATCCACTCGCAGTTACCCTTTGTCTTTGTGGATGGAACACTGAACCCCATTCAGTGGTACGTCCAGTCTTCTTCCGTTCTTACAACAGGAGGGTAACACGTCTTTCCAGCAGGATAAGTAACATCCACGCAAAGCAGCTGCGGCACAACGTCGCTGGGAAGCACGATCTCAAATTTGTCGTTTTGATTTCAAGACGACATTTAGCATCTTTATGAGTCGAGGCGTGCATCAAAGCGTGCGGCGGTTATACGACCTACTCATGTGGTCTCAAGCTGCAACTTCGATTGCTTTCATGTTCGTGCAATTCTCTGTGAGTGCCCCAAGCCTCGTTCTGAAACTGCAGCTTTCGCGAACTCTTCACATCATGCCATAGTGATGGTGTACAATGACTGGAACAATGGACAATATGTGCATCCATGTGCACAAACGGTAAAGCGCTCACGATGGCTGGTCGTGAGTGATGACGCGCTACCGTCGATGCATTGAGAGCACCAGAAAACCAGCACCCACGTCGACAAGCGTGCATCGCAAGAAACGACATGTGTTTGCGAAGCAACAAACATTAGACCCTAGACTAACGGAAAAAGGTGCGTTGCATCGTATCGTAGGGCAGGCATATGAAAACAAACTATCTGAAACCGTTGTTTTCGCGGCTTCTTGATTGTGCATATTTATCCATTGTTGGAAGAATCTTTGCGAACATCTGGATCGACACATCACAGCAGCGAGACAGTCCACCCAGCGAGACCATCCATGTTCATCGACGGCGCATAGACACAAATTCCTGTTGCTACCTTCTAAGCACTCATCGCGTCAATGCGCGTAGCCAACAGAACTAATTTGCACACCTTACTAACGAACTAGCGAAGAGATTCCAAGACTTACCGGGTTGAGTAACGTTAATCCCGACGTCGAGTACTTGCACTGGAACTCGAGAAGCTTAGGCTTAATCGTATCTTCGTCGATGTGCGTCGAACCGTACCCAGAACTTTTTTCGGCCGTGTGATCCTCGTCGTTGATCAAAAGATCAGCTTCCCTAATGATCGACGGCACAGCCTCGCTACCGACTTTCCTCCCGGGACTGTGAAAGTTAATCTGCACGAGAACAAAACAAAATGATGTAAACAAACTCATAAACGACAAACGTCGTTGATGTACGACGAGAGCCTTACCGCATTCTTATAAATGACTTTGTCAGCCACATGCTCGATTTGCATGCCGCAGCTTTTGAGAGGCGACGTGAAATGATAGTGCGTGTTGTTCTGAAGCAAGCGGCAGAGAGGATCGTTGAGCGTCGAGCCGTTGCCGTGATAGCCGAGACCCTCTATGAAGCGCTTCGGAAACGAGACGTGGATGAACTTTGGAAGGCAGTCGACTTGCATCGCATCCATGAGAAGAACGTGTAAAGACATACGAATGAGATCTAAAAAAAACAGTTTAGCAGCACGAGAGGCAGTCATAAAGTCATTGGTGCCACTAGGAAGAGTGCCGTAGTAAGTATCCTGCTTTGTGACGACTCCAAAGGGGTCATGCGTCTGCACAATGATGCACCAGCACATTCCGCACAGGATATGATGTGCGTTGCGTTGGTGCTGCGATTTGGAATACTGACCCGTCACAGCGAGTCACTGGTGCTATTGTGAAGCGACATTCCTGTGGAATAGATCAAGCTGTCCAAATGACGTCGCTATGACAACGCACCAGCATAATCCGCACATGAGACCATGAGTGTTGCGGTGGCGCTGCGATTCGAAATGCTTCTTCTGCTTCAGGTCATCTTCGAGGCGGGCCACTTCTTCAACATCTAAGCAACGTCTTTAAAGTGGCAGAGGATACAAAGCGGTGTTTGGTAGAGTACTGCTAAAGCCACCAGAGCGCCCGTCATGGTGCTGTTAGCCATTGTAAGGATCTTGTGCTGTGACAAGTCATAAATTACGAAGCAAGCGGAAACGATAGTGTGTCGTATCACCACGGAACAGATCAAGGTGCCCGAACAATCAGACTTCTGCGTGACAGCGCGCCAGCGCGAGACCAGGCGTGTTGTGTTGGAGCTTTGGTTCGAACATCCAGCAAGTTTTCGGTGCAGCAGCATGGAAGACAAACCTTACAGCGGACGCTCTTCCATCTGTGACGAGCCCCAAACTGCAAGCAAGTGGAGATGATAGTCCTCTCAGACTGCTGCATCACCGTGTCCAGACTTCTGCTCACGTGATTATACACGTTGTGGTGGAGCTGCGATTCGAAATACCGCGTTTCATTAGTCAAGGCGGACCAGTTCATCAACAGCCAAACGGCGTACTGACTTTATGACCATCCCTCATAAAACGAATACATTAATGACGAAGGGGACAGGAGGCATGAGTAAAGAGTAAGGTACGTAGTGTCTGAAAAGCCCCGCAGCTTTTGTTCAGTATGTCGTCGGTCTTGGTGTGTAGGTGGGCGACGTCGCGACTCTTTAGATACGCCAAGAACGAAAAGCCCATTAGATTCAAATCTGGCAACCATTGAGCCGCCCACTCAACTGGTCCTCTGCGGTCATTCCAGGAGCCGCACCACTACATGATCAGAGTCACGCTACTTGGAGGATCGTTCTCCTGTGACCAACAGCGCTGATCTTACCTGTGGACTTAACTTTTCACGGACGATCTTCTCATTGCTGCGACGTCACTTCGTGGCAAGACTTTTCAGAAACCCTGTACATGGTAGTAGAAGGCCAGCAGGTCGCCTAAGCCAGGTTGTACAGATATGTAAAGCAAAAAATATGTACAAAATAATTGAGTTAATGAGGATAGTACTCCCCACCCAACTCTATGATCTTCTCCCAACGTTTGGGAGCTTTTCGATTCCTGTGGTTGTTAGTAAAGTGAAAGAGGGACAGTAGCAGTTTCTAGGTTATGGTCTTACTTACTGGTTGTTTCTATTGATTCTTAAGGTGTCTTCATGACTGCCTTGACTTCAATAATCACATGATCTTTCCTTCTTAATTACTGGTTGTTTCTGCTGGTTCTTAAGCAGTCTTCATGACTGCCTTGACCTAATAATCACATGATCTTTCCTATATAAGCACTACTTCCATTTTTCTTTTTATCACTGCTGGTTCTTAAGCAGTCTTCATGACTGCCTTGACCTCAATAATCACATGATCTTTCCTATATAAGCACCACATCCATTTTTCTATCTTTCTCTCGGTGTGTTGAACACACACTTTGCATCCACAAAACCTATACGTGCCAGTGCATTCACTGCTGGGATAACAACGCACAGTGCCCGTATTGAATAGACGAATTCCCAATCGACGCAGCAGACGAATTCACAAATGATGACAACATTCACTCAATACCAATAGCCATGGATGGGCCAACAAGAACGCAAGGAGGATTCACCATCAATAACCACGCAGCATGGCAATCAAGTGTATATAGTGCCTCTCAGGTACGTTCTAGAACTTGTTCCCCACGACCCGAGATTGAGCTTCTCTCAGACCATACCAAAGACATCCCATTTATACGCAGAACTACAAAATCAATGACACAGAACCATTCATACACATTAGCACTGGAACCCCTGAAACAATTAGACAGCCACAGTGCATTATTATTGACAACAATGGACACAACAATATATCTTTATCTCACAAACATAAGCAGCCAAGTAATCAAAAAACAATTCTTCATGGAGATGACAACCCTTCTACTACCTCACTGTGCCCCCACAATTTTATGGATACAACAATTGAACGAACACTAACCAGCCAACATATATTCAACAACAAACATAGAGGAAGTTCAAGAAGCAGTGACGTTGAGCAATTGGACTCTCAATCAGCAGGGACGTCTAATGAATCGCAAAATGTCATTACCCTGGACGAAACGCACATTAACCATATTCCATCATCACACAATAGACCGGCACCAAGCACCTCAACCTCGTTGGATGACTCAAATATCACCACTAACAATCCCGTTACAGCCACAAATAAAACGTTTCAAACTTTCATCGTCCACAACACAAGTCTCAAATACCCAACTGGAAATCCCCATCACAGACGAAGAAGACCCTCATTCCTCTGTTGCTGAATCCAACCTGTCTGGCATCGAAGTTTCGTCTCCGTAGGCAACTGATGCGTCGGCGAAGTCGTCGAGGTGTAAGCGATTCCCGTGACTGATTCTGATGATTGGATTCAGTTAGCAATCGAAGAGATCACGCAGAAAAGACGGGGGATTGAAAACTGCAGCAGACAAACAGAAACTCTGTGCAACTACGTGTAATCGATGTGAGCTCTTCGTTCAAAGCGCTCGTGCTGAACTAAATAGTTGAAGCGCTTTCTTGAGTTTAACATGAGCACTTGAAGTGCTGGGTTGAGCTTAGAATGAGCAGTTTGAACTGCAGGTTGCCCACAGGTTTTGAGGAGGCGACCCGGGAAACAGGTCCCGGATCTGCATGGCCTATAATCATCAGTGTGGTTCGGCGATGCAAACGGACTGCGATTGCGTCTGCCAGCTCGTCGCTGGGGACGCCCGGAATTGACCATTCAGGAATCAACTCTTGCCGTTGACACTCTTACCTACAAAAGTCACCCAGCATAGCCCGGGATATTAGATAGGCCCCAGATTCATGAGCCTATCACGACCTGCTAACAGGAGCATGTGGTCTGATGTCTACTGCGTCACGAACGGACCTCAGGTAGAGGACTATACATAGTCTGCACAGTTAAGTGATATCTTCAAACCCCAACAATCCTTTGTGAACACTTTGAGTGTGTCTGAAAAGTTCGGTCAAAGTCTGCCACAAAGCTCATTTTGGAGCCACCAGTGACTGACTCGAAATTTTGATTAGGTCCGATCGACGATTATTCATTTTAAGTTTTCTCCTGATTCTGATGACCCTCGTTTCATAAAATAATGACTGGTCGCGATGAGCGTTTTCATAACGCGACTGGTTGCGCTAATCGCAACCGAAATCCAACGCTGCTCGTAATCAGCATGGCTGGAGTTCAATGTAGATTCATGAAGCAACGGCCGGTCGCGATGAGCGTTTTCATAATGCAACTGGCCACAATGAGTATTTTCATAACGCGACTGGTCGAGATGCGTGTTTTCATAATGCGACCAAAATCCAACGCCAGTTGTAATTAGCACGACTGGAGTCCAACCCAGATTCATAAAGTAACGACTGGTTGCGATGACCATTTTCATAACGCGACTGGCCACGCTAACAGAGACCAAAATCCAATGCCGGTCATAATTGGCACGACTGGAGTCTAATGCAGATTCATAAAGTAATGACTGGTCACGATGAGCATTTTCATAATGTAACCAGGTGAGATGAGTATTTTCTTAATGTGACCGGTCGTTTTGAGCGTTTTCATAACGCGACTGGTTGCGCTAATCGCAACCGAAATCCAACGCTGGTCTTAATTATCACGACTGGAGTGCAACACAGATTCATAATGTAACGATCAGTCGCGATGAGCGTTTTCATAACGCGATGGTCGCGCTAATCGCGATCGGAATCCAAACACCGGTCGGGCTTTTTAGGCACACCGTTAATTGACAGGCTGTTAGCAATGAGCTGTATCTGTGAGCACCCCCTGGTATCTCATAGAAAAAAACATTAACTTGTAACATCAAATTACTGGGCCATCTCCGCCCAAAACTTCAAATTTCTTGGCGCCCTTGACCACCAAGTAGAAAAGCAACGGTCCTAAATTGTTATCAGCATAAAAAATGAGATCGTCCGAGTTCTCGGGGAGTTCTTCCGTTTTCATTTGAACGAGATGATTCGTCGGAACGTAATCCCTTTCGACAAGACCCTGAGTCTAAAAACAGGAAACGACAACAATTAATGACATGAGAAAAGCACTCAGCGTGGCAGAATTGAATCAAATCCCAGTGCGCTTTTCTTTTTTTGCCTATAGATGGCGTTGTGGTATTCCCAGTCGCACATGCTTACTTAACGGATTCACATAAATTCATTTCAGAAAAGTGATGCTCAGTTTCCTTTTCGACGAAGAAGAACCTCTACTCATCGACTGGCTACGAAAGTTAATACAGAGCAGTGTCGCAACACGTTGCTGAGGCTCAAACAGACCGTCAAGACGAGCTCTCAAACGGGATAGTGCGTTTCCAGGACAATGAGCTTTGTGCTCCAGGACAATGACCCTTGAGCTCCTTGAAAAAATTTGATGGGAGGTCTTGCAACATCCTCCTTACGCATTGAGCCTCTTAAAAAAATCTTCGAAAGGTCAGAGGTTCACCTGCGATAAAAAAGTGCAGGATCCGTCAACGACCCAGGAGTTTCTATGTTGAAATCAATTTCAGTGGCGAGCGGCATGCTCATTGGCAACGAGATTTGTGGTAGGGGGGTTTAAGCTAAGCAATGCATAGGGCGGCAGTCGATTACGAGCTCTGACACAGCGACGATGATGCGTGACCCAAAACTTGTTTTTGAATTTATGTCAGGACAGAAAACGTTGAAAACTGAGCGATCGCTGTAGCAAACGATCGCTGGAGCGAAAGTTTAAAGATGACGACGCCCTGTCAAGAGCAGGGGCTTTCTGGTGCGAGACCATTCTTGAATTCACTGAACCACCAGAAAACCCAAGCTCTCAACAGGGCGTCATCATCTTTGTACAGGGACGAGTGTCGCAGAAGCGGTTTTGCCCAGGTCAAAGCAAAATTTAATCGCTTTGCGCTGCTCCAGCGAACGCTCCATCTTTGACGTTTTACTGCCGTGACAAAACGAGTTTAGCGCTACGCTTGATACTCACTGCATCAAAGCTCTGACGCGACTGCTGCCTGGTGCATTGCTTAGCATAGACTCGCCACCACAAATCCCGCCATCCAAAGGTGTAGCAAAATTGTAATTGGCCATGGTTGCCTGAGCTACACCCCTGAACGACCGCAAGAAAAAGTATACTCACAACAATCTTGAGAGCCCCACGTAGGTTGGACGACTGGATCCTCCCAACGACAGGCTGGTCGACTTTGATGACGAGAATCATGTTGTTCTCCTCGATTACGTTGGATCTTGCTCGTATCTCCAACGAAACTTCCAGACAAGGAACGGCGGATTCGTTTATGTTGCCATTTCCTTTGCTCTTGTCGTCTGAACACAAATGGATCACGTGCACTTCCCTAAAACAACAACAACACAATAAGATACATGAAGAAATACCACACATACACTGCTCTGCAATGAATCTGCCCCACCTGTTTCGTCATGGGGCCAAGACGTGCACTCGTTTGTACAGGGTGTTGTAACGGAAGGCGGCATCACTAGGTCGTGGCACCAGCTCTAGCAGCGATGCATTGTTGCAGACGTAGGTGTAGGTAGCAAACATCAGCAGTAGGAGGCTAGTGAACTGCTGTGTCAGGTCATGGAGATTGCGCAGTGATCGTAAACGAAGTTACACCATGTCCAACACGCACTCCATTGGCGATACGTCTTGGGACCTTGCAGGCAGTTGATGTCATGCAAACGTGCCATACTCATGTTTGCTCTTGATGGTGACTAAAGGTGCTCTAGCATCGCAATCACTGACACCAGAGACGATGATCCCGGGTGTTGGTCCACGATGGCGATACCGGATGCATCGTTCATTGACATGTCCGCATCTGTCGTCGGTGTCCAAACAAAAGCGGGATTCGTCAGCTCACTCGTTCTCGACACCATTGCAGTTGTATTGCGCGTGCTCAGGTGTCAAAAGAAGGCACGACAATGGACACCTGCAGACACTGTCGCGGTGCGTAACCGGCGTGCTTTTGTCGCTGTTGACACCGTGCAGTACCGGGAATAGTGATGTTGTCGCACAGTTGCCGCAGGGGGTTGGTTCTGTTCGCTAGCGCTGTTCACAGTATGTGACCTCGTTCGATGTCTCACACAGGTGTCAACTGATGAGCCAATACCTGGACACCCTGTATCAAACCAATTGGTCATGTCCCGTGAGCATGCATCAATGCCATTGCAAAGCAGTATAAATATGATAATCAAAAGCAACTTATGGTCGTGGGATGGCATGTAGGTCGTCGATGAGGTAACCCGACCTGTATTCGACCAGGGGACAGCATGTATTTTGTCGTCCATGTTGCACCCGTTCGGGGAATCGTTGGCTGAACGGAAAGTAAGTCGTCGTTAAAAACGATAAATTTCAACTTAAAATGGCAAATCCTCTCACAAACTCAGACTTCCAAGAAAATGTATTTAGAATCATTTACTTTGGCGTATGATGTCACGGCTTTGAAGCATCTCGTGACCCACGTAATCATTCGGCCGATCACCATTTCGGGTCGTTTAAAACCATGATTGGTAAGTTTTTGTTTTCGATGATCCTCGATCTTATCATCTGCGAGTACAAAACAAAAATTCAATCAAAAAATTACGCTTCCACGTTTGCTACAGGAATTTCACTTATCGTTGCGTCTCGTTAGAATCAAGCATCTGTGGTTGATCTACTTCGCATCAACGGAATTTATGCCTTGCTTAAGAATCAGCAAGGATACATCGTTCACACTACGCATCAGGATCATGATCCAGACGTCGATCGTGATCGAAAAGTGAAATGTGAAAGGAACGACATTCGTTTGATTGTGATTCGTTTGCGCGAATGATGATCCGCCCAACGACTATGTTCAAAAACGAGGCTCTGGAGTCTCGACCCAGACTTTTCAATATAGAAACGGAATCTCTCGAGTATCGCTCGCTAGGTGGTGCTGACCAATCACACTTCTCGACTGTCAATCATGATCCGACGAATCACGATTGAGCCGAATCATCATCCACGAATCTTGCATCGCAGTGTGGACGAGGTATAATACCTTGTTCACACTGCGTATCTGGATTATGATCCAGACGCCAATCTTGATCGAGAAGTGTGAACGGAACGTCATTCGTCAGATTGCGGTTTGTTGGCACGAATGATCTGCTGAAACGTCTTTCGCCTCGAATTACGTTCACAATAGCCTTGACCCAGATTTTTCACTATAGCCTCGACACAGATTCCTTCAGCAGTGATTCGCTCAACGACGTTCCTGAAACGAGGCTCTGGAGTCTCGACTCTGACTTTTCATTTTTGACACGGAATCCCTTTACTGTTGCTCGCTAGGTGGTGCTGACCAATCACCTTCTCGACCGTCAATCATGATCTGTCGAATCACGATTGAGCCGAATCATCACCCACGAATCAAAAATCGCCGTGTGGACGAGGTATAATACCTTGTTCACACTGCGTATCTGGATCATGATCCAGACGTCAATCGTGATCGAGAAGTGCAATGTGAACGGAACGTCATTCGTCAGATTGCGATTTGTTGGCGCGAATGATGAACAACTCAACGACGTTCCTCAAGCGTTGTTCGCTTCGAATTACGTTCACTATTGCCTCGACCCAGATTTTTTACTATAGCCTCGACACAGATTCCTTCAGCAGTGATGCGCTCAACGAAGTCGTTGGCCTCGAATTACGTTTGAAAAAAGACTTTGGAGTCTTAATCCTGATTTTTTATTTTAGAAACGGCGGAATCCCTGTCGACTGTCAATCATGATCCATCAAATGACGATTGAGCCTAATCATCACTCGCAAATTCATTACAGAACTATAAACCGCATTGGGAATATACGTCGACGTTGCATACGATTTCAATGCCATCATCGCACAGCGAAAGCGATCAGGCTCGACCTAAAAGTAATCAGATTCGAAGTTTAGCACACGACGACGAGAGCAGGAAAGTTTTAGATGCTCACGCTCGATTGCAATTGGAGTGAATTTATAGAAGCACCTTCAGTCATGCTATCTCGGAACTACGCCTTCATCACAGTTTCGTAGCAACTGGCTTCTGCGGGCATCAAATCTTGCCGTTAGCGAATGAAAAATAGAGCTGAATGTGCTCCTACACTTAATGGTTACGTGTAGCCTTTCTCGAGCCTGAAAATCTTTCTCCCCAAACGTACATATGCTGGTTTCCTCGTCAGACCTACTCGCTCTTAAAGTGCCGCTTAAAGTTTATTGGGTTGCACCCAGCAAAGTTAGGACTTAACCAGACGTCCATGGTTAGCCAAACTAAACGGCATTCCAAAACACAAATAGATTTTTAAAGGTTTGAAACAGACAACTGGATCATGTAAGTGGATCAGCCAAATAGACCAGCAGTTTGAATCAAGACAACTGGATCAGCTATTACGATAAGCTAAATGAACCAACCATTTGAATCAGCAAATGGAATCGGCCTACTGGATCAGCTATTTGGATCAGCCATTACGATAAGCCAAATGGATCGACCAAATGAATTAGCTGTTTGAATCAGACAAGCTGTTTCAGCCATTTTGATAAAGTAAATGGATTACATGTTTTTATCAGACAACTGGATCATGTATGTGGATCAGATATTTGAATCGGCCAAATGGACCAACTTACTATATCAGCAGTTTGAATCAAGACAATTGAATCAGCCATTACGATAAGCTAAATGAATCAACCATTTGGATCAGCCATTACGATAAGCCAAATGGATCAGCAGTTTGAATCAGACAAGCTGTTTCAGCCATTTTGATAAGCTGAATGGACCATTAACCATGTGGATCAGGAATATTGAATCAGCTAAACCGATCAACCGAACGGTCCAGCCATTTGGGGAGAAGCTAAATATCAAAGAGGTAATGGAAAACAATCAGCCATGTTGAGCGGAAGTTGTTGGAACAAAACGAACCAATTCTAGTCCTCGTTAGCTATGTAGAGATGGTGCTACGTTTTCCAGTTAAAGCAATTAACCGATTGTTAAACTGGTTGCAGGAATGCTTACTAAATTAACAGAATAGAACGGTGATGATGATGACATACAAAAAATGGTCACTCTTGTGTTTAATATTTTTATAAAGAACAAAGGCAAAAAATGCATCTAAATTTACGTACTAATTTGCAGCACTCACACGAATCTTTCTAAATGAAATGCTCGTACTACTGGGCCTACATCAAAATTACCATAAATGTCAGGAGAGAAAAATCTTTCAAGCATTCCAAGCTGTAATTTTAAATTTGAATATTTCACTTTTACTTCTCTCCACATTCACATCATTTTGAAATATAAGCCTAACTTTAATTAGCTATTTTAACAATAGGCTTAACATTGATTATAGGGTTGCTACCTCTCCGGTTTTTGCCTTATTTCTCCAGTCTCTGGTTTCAAACAGCCAATCTCCGGTTTTGCAGCCGTAATTGTGGGACTCGAAAATCACTTTGAAGGTTAGGTTAGGTTAATAAATTATAACATAACCTGCATGGATTTTTATGAATATATTAAACACCCAGAAGGTTATCGGGAGAATTCAAAATATACGTTTAAATTTGTTAAAATGTGACATTATATACTTTGAATATGAATCCTGTAATTTACATGGTAAGCATTTACATATTTTTTATCATGTAATTTTACATACAATTTATGTCATTAATCCGTTATGAGATCCGTGCATTGACGACTGGACCAATCACCTTTTTATTCATAATCTTTATTGTTATTTTAAATTGTAAATAGCCACTTAACCTTTACCATTTGTATATAAAAGTGGCTTGGCCAGCCCCATAATCTGAAATCAATCTAAAAACCAATCAAGGAAATTCTAGAGAAAATCACAAAACATGTGTCTTTGGATAAAATCATCTGCCACACTGGTCGTAAGGACACCATTGAAATTAAGTGTCTTGATGAGGATACGCACAAAATTCTAGTATCTGGAGTAAAGAGTAACGATGTGCTAAAAATCCAGCATCATCAGCTCAAATCAGAAAAGCTGCTGAAATATGTTGTCCGAAATGGTGACACAACGTATGACCTGGAAGACTTTTGCGAAGATCTCAGGAAGGCAAATTATTATCCTGAAAAGGCAATCAGGCTGAAAAAAGCTAACGGTTCCGTTGAAATGCCACTGGTGTTAGTTCTAATCCAAAACACTGAGCACAATAAGTCATTTTTGAGTTTAAAGCGTGTTGGTCCCCTTGCTGTAATTGTTGAATTGTTTAGAGGCAACAAAATGCCCTTACAATGTCACAACTGTTTACGTATTGGCCACGTCTTCCAAGGTTGCACCGAATCGCCTAGATGTAACAAGTGCGCAGGTGACCATCAGTCGAGGGACTGTACAAATGTAAAGGGTAAAGACCCCCCTAAATGTATTCGTTGTGATGGTCAGCATACTTCAAGTTACACCAAGTGTCCGAAATATCCCCAAGTCAAAAGGATCAAAAGCACTAAAGTAGTTGATGGCAGAACCTATGCTTCAGTCGCATCCAGCTCTTTTCATTCAGATGCGGTCGATCCAATCCAGTTGCATAGCATTTATAGGAGTCTGGGTAACCTTTTTAACCTCTGTAAGGAAAGTGGCAACGTACTGCAACAGGTTGCGTCCCACGAAATCAAGAACTGACCATAGACAGACACCTTTACAGAACAATCACCCACCGTAAGCTTCGTTGCAATATATGGTACGCCTGGGGAATCTATCGGAAGCGCATCGAATATTACAATTTCATCATAAATTGGAATATTGACATAGCTTTTGCGTGTGAGACGCACCTGAAATCGACTCAAGCTTTTAACTTGCCGGGTTATCATGTTTATCGAAAGGATCGACCTCTGGGTAACAACGCCAGTCAAGCATTTGGTGGAGCAGCTATCATTGTCAAAGATGGCATTGATCATCGTGAGACTGTCACTCCAAATTATATAGGAATGGAAGCTGTTTCTGTGATAATAAATGACGCCGACGCAGGTGAAATTAAATTCACCTCTCTGTATAATTCTCCTAAGCACAAGATTGGACCGTGCGAGCTTGATGAGCTGCTCTCTGATCCCGTTCCAGTGGTTATGGCGGGAGACTTTAATGCTAAGCACCCTGCATGGAATTCCAAATGCTCCAACCAAAATGGCAATATCCTTTATGGATAAACTCTGAACGAGATTGACACCTTTGTTGCTGGACCCCTTGATGACACGTACTACTGCGACCATTCTCCTGTCAGCGACGTGCTGGACGTTGTAGTTCTTAAAGGATTCTTTAAGCCTTATAATATTTTCACTGTGGACGAACTATCCTCTGACCACCGTCTAGTGATGCTTATCTTTGACTGCTTGAACCTCGATGTTAAGATTGGGCTTCTCTCCAAACAAGACTGGAAACTCTTCAGGGATATCCTTAGAGAAAACAGCATTCCATATAAGGAGGTTATTGACAACGAGGATATTAATGCAAATATCAGTTCTATTACTCGTGTTATCAATATGCTACAGCTTCCAGTACTTTCACAACTGATCGAGAGCGTCCTGAACATCTCGACCTCCCTACTTACATCAGGCGTCTCATACTTGAAAGGAATTCCTATAGAAGGTTATGGCAGCGTAAACGACTTCCCTTCTTCAAGACGAAATACAACAGGCTAGTTCGCAAGGTCCAGGAGGAGGTTAAATCTTTACGTAATCAAAGATGGAGCGAAAAGTTAAAGTCCCTGTCAGTCCAGGACAACTCGCTCTGGGGTACTGTAAGGGCTCTAAAAGGAAACAGACCCATCAACTTACCGCCGCTGCTTACGGCAAATGGCAATGCTGTCACGTGTGATCAAGATAAAGCTTAACTCATCGCCGAATCCCTGGTTAAACAATTTACCACTCCTGGTGAGGACAACCCGGATAATTTCCCAAATACTCGTCCTTTCAACAATGGATGCATCGCGCACGAGCTCACTCATCGTATTTCTACCTGTGAGGACACTATTGGTGTTCATGGAATCTCCGAAGTCATCAAGCATCTTAAAAGCAGGAAAGCAGCAGGTATCGATTCCATCACAAATAGCACTCTCAAGAACTTACCTCTTAATGTTGTTGCGACCATTACCAGGGCCATGAATGACTGCTGGAGACATGGTTACTTTCCTGTCAAGTGGAAAGAGTCTGTTATCGTTACCGTACCGAAGCCTGGTCTAAACCCTGCTCTCCCTGTCAGCTATAGGCCTATAAGTTTGTTACCTATGCTATCAAAAGTGTTTGAACGCGCCATTCTTAAGAGATTTATCGACTTCAGTGTGGCTAACAATCTTGTTCGTGAAGAGCAATTCGGCTTTCGACCAGGTCACTCCTGCCAACTCCAGATCTGGAGGCTCGTTGCAGATTTAAACACTCCTCTTAACTGCGGTAAATATGGTGGTCTTGTATTTCTGGATGTCCGAAAAGCTTTTGATCAGGTTTGGCACGAAGGCCTAATACACAAAATGATTACTTGTGGATTTCCGGACGATCTTATTGCCTTGATTAGATCCTTTCTGTGGAACAGGATATTTCGGGTAAAGGTTGGTTGCTCCATGTCAAACCTGTGTGACGTCAAAGCTGGTGTTCCCCAGGGTTCTGTTCTTGGCCCTGCACTCTTCAACTTTTTCATCCATGACTTCCCAACACTTACAAAATGCAAGCTGTATCTGTTCGCGGACGACGCGTTCATCATGACCACTGCTCGAGTTCCCGCCCATGTCATATCTCGATTGCAGAATGCCTTATATCAGTGCGAGAAATGGTTTGCTAAGTGGAGACTCAATCTAAATGTTGACAAATGCAAGGCAATGTTCATTACAAAGAAACTTCGGAAACCCCCGAGTCCTCTCTTTCTTTCTGGTAGAGAGCTCGAATGGGTAAAACATTACAAATACCTCGGAGTGGAAATAGATGCCAAGCTAAATTGGGGCGACCATGTCTCTTACGCCACCAACAAGGCAAAGAAGGCAAAGTTCAGTCTGGTAGCTCTTCTGGGGCGAAACAGCGCGCTTGGATTGTACTGCAAACTATTGCTGTACAGGACGGTAATCCGAACCATCTTGCTTTATGATATGCAAGTCCAGATGGAAGGACCTCCAAACCTTCCAAAATGTTACCTTCATGACATTTGCCCAACTTGACAGGAAAGTTGCGACAAATATTTCAATTGCTGAAGATTTCCATATACCTCCCATTGGTAGCTATGTACAGGAGTCACTGAAGAAGTTTCTTCCGAAGATTAAGGACCATCCCAATCCTCTGGTTGCAGCTATTCTGGAGCATCCACTCATGTTTAGAAGTTTCCTCAGGCATCGCCGGCCTCGACACGTACTAGACATCAATTTTGACGACATCCAAAAGGCCATCTTTCCCGACTACTGCATCTCATATCTCCTCGTGCCCCTCGTCAATCAACAATCAACTTATTCGTCCTTATAGGAAAGGACCCAATCTTATCCACTGGATGACTTAACTAGGTCTCATCTGGCTTCTTACCTAGTTCAGTGTACTTCCCCTGGTTACTTCCTGGATGAGTATAGCAGTGAATGCGTTGCTTTCGGACCGCTCGTTTCGTTTTTCCCTGCGCTGTTCGATTGTCGATTGTCCCATAATCTGTAGCATAACAGCCTTCGAAGATCGCGTAACGCTGAAATGCGTCAGGCAATAAATTGTTTTCTACCGCATTTTTCCAGACCTTATTATTATTTTTTCTATATAGTCAAGATGCTCGACGAAGCCCAGATATGTGATATTTCACACCTTTGTTGGGGAGAAACTTGACGATTATTCGTCGTTCCACTTTTGTCGACACGTCGCTGTCTGGGATTTTATTTAAAAAACAATCGGTTGTCATAGCAACTGGATGACTAGTGCTGCATTTGCATTACAGGCAGAAGTTGCCATCCCAACAATGAAAGTTTAGATTTTTACAACAATGAAATTTACCGAAAGTAAAGTCCAGGTCAAAATTGAACGCCCCTCGTATGTGGAACGTAGGTTAATATTTTCTAACGTGTTTTTCTGTTGATGTGGAAACTAAACTTCTTATGAGAAAATTAGTTTTGTTTTCAGTTGTTCTGCAGTCGAACGTTGCTTTGATTTGTCTACTCTTGAAGTCGACAGGCTAACAAAATTTTGAGATTTGTTTTAGGAATAAATTTAAATAACAGATGCAAAGCCCATGTGATCTTCTTGTTGGGCGAAATCCTGGAATAGAATGAATGTGATGAACTTTTGTTAAGATTGTAGGTTTTTTCGATTGTTACAACGAACTTCAACAATGCCCTGTCCGTGCTACTAGTGCGTTGTGTAAATTTTGGAATTTCAAAAAAGGTTTAGTTAGCGTTGGGGAAGACAGGCTAGGCAAGCACAAGCGTCGCAACCTGGTTTTTGGAATGCAGGAAAAAAGTCCGTAATCTCGAGATCTTTATGCTACCTGATCTTAACAATGCAGATAGTAAGATTGGAAATATCAAACCGTTGTTCGAACTGATATTCCGGGTGGGCAAGAAATAACGTGGGGTGTTCATAGCTCGCTAGCTGGAATTCTATTAGGCCAAATGCAGTACATTTTGGTGTATATACTTATTGGAACATGCAGTTTCGATTTCTGCAAAAAAGGTACCAAAAGTCGCCATAGGGGGCGCTTATTTCAAAACAACAATGAATACCTAAGTGTCAAATGAACAAATACTTTACAATAATAACAACTTTAGTAACAACAATAAACAATGTTTTATTTTTATTTCCAAATGTGTTTCAATATAACCAGTAGTGTGCATGTGGTTCACGACATATTCTACGGCAGCTCGTGTTCCACTAAGTATATAAACCAAAATTTACTGCATTTGGCCTAATAGAATTCCCGCTAGCGAACTCTGAACACTTCACGTTATTTCTTGCCCACCCGGTGTATAAACTAAAAAGACAGAATCCCTACGACTAGGATAGCTTCAAGTATTTTTGATTCACTTGATATCTTACGTCTGATAAGGTGTAACTTTAGTAGCTATCTCTTTGCTAAGGTTTACTTTTCCCGTTGAGTTTTTTTCTTAACTGTAGGATTCCACGACGGAATATGTATGTAGAGATGTATTTCGATGGCTATGCATCCAACTGTTGCACAGGAAACTATCTTGCTTACCTGAATCCCAAATGAAGCAACATGACAGATTACTGTGTCCCACCTGGGAAAAGAAGCACATGATGCTTTCCCTGTTGTTGTGATAAAAATCGAACGAATGTCATCATAACCCAAACTTCTGCGCAGAAATTTCCTTTGGACCTACATGTCTGAAGCTCGTAAGAGCGTGAAGATAAAGCCCATAAAATGGATGACTAACCGTATTAATGCACGCAAGTGTTATTTCTCCCCCCCCCCCCTGTCTGAATTTTGCCCAGTAGAATTGGGTCTCGCGTGTTGGCTTTCGATTAATATGAAGGAGAACACAGGAAGAAGCCTTGAAGTCTGTCCGAGAAGGGAGATCAGAAAACTTAGACCTGGTCGAAAGTAGAAGCTGCTGTGATAAGCATGATTGGCAACAGCACTTGAAACGAGAAGAAAATGCAGTAGTGGAATCGGAAAGGAGATCAAGAGAATTGTTAAGTGTGAAGAAATTAGAATTCCGAAGACTGGACGTTGTTCCCATTTATTAAGATTTAAGGATGTGATAATCACGTGTTACTGAAACCCCGGCTGTTGCGGGGAAGTTTTGTTAACTTTTGTTTATTTCTATATGTAAAGTGCTGCCCCTCTGTCGCAGGACTGGGAGCCAAGATTTCACCGTCCTTGACATAGCGAGTTGTGATATCTTGAGTTTGTTGTTCCGTGAAAAGGTTTGTACTAAGGCCAGGATTAAAGGCAAAGAAACAGAACCTTGTACGTATTAGTGCAAAGGAAAAAAAAACCTGGAACGAAATAGTCTTACTGTATCACACGAAAGCAGAAGGCAACTGAAAGATCATTGTAAATCGGTCGCCTCAAGAGGCACTTGTACAAAGAGCCGATGAGAACATTTTACATAGCTCATCCTTCCCAGAGCCAATGACTAACTTGGTTGGATGACTTGCAAATTTCAAGTTTAAGAGCAGTTTTCTCGCTCTGGGTCAGCCATTGATAGTGACTTTTACGATTTCGCGACATAGGGAATCATTAGAGGGGTAGCACTGTATTTCTTTATTCACTGAGTGACCAGTTTATTAGCAACACCCACGACTATGCAATTTATTGGCATAGCAATTATGATGTATCAGTTAAAACGTTACAACTGGAACCAATATACAGCAAGAACATGCATGTCAACTGGGAGAAAATGAAGGATCTGAGCGACTTCGAGCACGGGATGATAGTTGGTGACTACTTCTAGGCTTTTCCCGAACAACCATTTCAAGGGTTTACCAGGACTTTGGACTTAAACAACCAAAAAAACAACTAGCCTGAGACCAATGTGTGGTCACAAACGACTCGTCGCTCCAAGGGGTGACCGTAGGATAGGAATGCTTGTTGGTACGAATAGAAGCGTCACAATTTGTTAACTAAACGTGGATCAACACTGGATCGCAGAATAACATCTCAAGAACATTCTACATGCCGTACATTACAAAGATGGACTACAACAGCCAACAGCCTATCCAGGTACCTTTTAGTATCTACACAAAGTGGCAAACTTCTCCAAATTGCCCGTGATCACCAGCAATGGACTGTCGATGACTAGAAGAAGTTGAGCTAGTCGGATGAATCCCGTTTCCTATTGCATCATGCAGATGGCCGAACATTTCTAGCAGACGTTTCCAGTCATTGAATTCTGTTGGGCCATGTTTGGCAAGAGTATTTGGAGAGAATTCACGAAGTGATGGACCTCATTTCTGGTTTCCACTGCTCAGGCTGGTGCAGGCTCTGTAATAATCTTGGGAAGTTTTCCTGGCACAATCTTGGTCTACTGATACCTCTAGAACAATGCCTTAATGGTTAGGGCTACCTGGACATTGTTTCCGACCACATCATTCCCTTCATGGCTACTGTGTTTCTTCCATCAGAAGGATACTTCCAGCAGGACAATGCTCTGTGTCACAAAGCTAGTATCGTCATAAAATGTTCCAGGAGCATGATAATGAATTCAACTTTACACCGCTGGACACCACAGTCCTAATTAGATTTCAACCCAAACGAACATACTTGGGATGAGCTGGAACAGGTCACTCGAGGCATCGATCCACCAACATTCAATAAGCATAAACTGGGAGTAGCTTGCATCTGCGTGGACAAACATTACGAACAATGCTTACAGCAGCTAATTGAATCCATGCCACGACGAATTCGTACTGCTATACTTGTAGGGATGGCGCCACACAATATTAGGGGGATGTTCCTAATTAGCTGGTCACTCAGTGTAGATTTAATAATGTAAATTTTTTAATCTATTTTATTTGGAACAGGATCTCTGCCAAGGTTTGAGTCGAATGAATATGCAGACCTTTTGAAAGTAATCATCATTACAAGTGAACTAGCTTCGTAGTGACATGATACACATTGAAGTGGCAATGTATACTGAATTAGTTTGTGTACTGAAACTAAAACTTTTTACACTTTGAATGACCATACCTAAATGTGATGCCAGAGCACTAGGAAGAGTTAGAGGGAAGCACAACTCTTCACAGATCATCTGCTTTTCAATAAAATCAAAATCTTGCGACTGGTCGGCAATAGCTTCGGTCTTGAGCTTCTCCACCTGTGCTGGTCTTTTGACCACCCACTCGTAAATGATACTTTGTATTCTGTTCACTTAATGCATTTTTTCATGTTCCTTCTATCGTCCTCGATGGCCATGGGGTGCGCGATCGCCTCTGATGCCCGAGGACGCGGGTTCGACCCCGGCCGAGGATAACGAGGATTTTTTCAGGGGGAAAATCCTGAGATCACGCACTTCCTTCTGAAGGGAAGTAAAACCGTTGGTCCCATGTAGTCGTTTGCCGACTGCCCGTTAAAGAACCCTTGCGAGGCAAAATTTGCATTCCCTATAATGCCGTCCTGAAATGACCATGGCAGTTGAAAAAGACGTTAATTCCAAACAAACCAAACCAACCATGTTCCTTCTGATGGATAGAAGCAGAGCATGTCTATAAGCTTCCTACAATCAAATTCACTCATGGAAATGGAGATACAAACTCTTTACTTTCCGAGATTTAGGAATTATTTGGGTTAAATCAACATTTATCAAAAACCCACCTGCAATCATCATCACTATATTATGAACGATTCCGTTCACTATCCTAGCCATAAACACTGCCTTCCACGCTATGATCCACCACCGCCTTAATGTTCCTCGATCTGACCAAAGGTATCAAACTGAATTGAGTACTGTTAATCCTATAGCAAGGTTGAATGCCTTTTCAGATTACATTGTCGACAACTTACTCTGTAGACCTAGACTGCGAACCATAAATTGCTTATGATCTGCAATTGACTGAGGCCGTGAAAAACATTTTGAGTGCTTGCAACTTAAGGATTGCATTCGATAGTGGGAATGCTTTGAAAGCCCTCGTAGGAAACCTTAAAGATGCTATCGTGCCTCTGGAAAAGTTGGCAATCTGTGCTTTTCACTCTTTTTTGTGAAGAAATACTTTTGTGCACAGCTCTAGAAATATTGTGTGATTCAAAATGATAGCACCACAGAGGAAAACGCCAAGTACTCAAAACAAAAAACATATATAATAATCTTTTATTTTTTTTCTTTTGTATGACACTACTGGTAAACACAAGTTTTCAATATGGAAATTGCAAATCACATTATCAATTTAATCAACAAAAACATAAATTTGCCACTTGTAAACTGTAGCACCACCAATCCCCCTCTACCTAATGAGACCAACTAGTGGCACGTATTTTGCATACAAGATAGGAAATGATAATGAGAAACATGAAAACCAAATAATTTTTTCATTTCCGTGTGAAACAATACATTTCCGCTACATCTTCCAATGGGTCGTGGTAAACAACTGACACAGTATGAAAGAGAATTATACAATGCTGGACATTCTCCCAGAGAAATTGGCAGGCGAATCAAGCGTTCCCGTTAAGTTGTCAGCAATTTCATTCATTTGGGACGAAAAAATCAACTGGGCGCTATCCTGCTCTTTCAACACGGCAAAAAAGATTTGTCATAAAAGAGCTAGCGCACTCTCAATCTAGCACACGATCTGTTGCATCACATCCTGCAATTCAGGTATCCACAATTGTACGAACTGAGAAATCGTGTACATGGCTTGCAAACAAAAAACTGAAAGTGGTAATTGCACTGAAACCACAGCGAGTGGCCTGGGCTCGTGAACACATGACCTGGAGAACACAGTGGGACACAGTCATCTGGAGTGATAAGAAGAAGTTCAACCTAAATGGTCCGGATGGCTGGTCCTACTACTGGCATGATGTCAGAAGATAAGAGTCGCTGTTTTCAAAGCGTCAACAAGGAGGTGGAACTTTGATGGTATAGGCAAGATTTAGCTCTCGTGGCAAATCAACACTTGCTTTCCCTTCTGGTAGAATGAAGGCTGTGAATTATCAAGAGTTGCTAAGAACTCATCTTCTGCCTGTTGCAGAAATCCTGTGTGCACCGTTCTTCATATATCAACAGGACAGCGCACCTATTCATACAGCAAAAACAACTAGGGAATGGTTCCTGCAGAATGGAGTGTGTGTATGTCCTGGATTAGCCACCACTTCCCCCAGACATTATCCCGATAGAAAACCTGTGGGGAATCCTGTCAAGAGCGGTCTACAATGATGGAAGGCAGTTTCAATCCATTGCAGAACTGAAGCAAACAATTTTGTTGTCTTGGGATGAAACTAACAGTCAACCGCTTCACAAACCTGTTGCAATAATGCCTACGAGAGTGTATAGGCTGATCTCAAGACAGGGAAGTCACATCGGGTACTAGTAATATTTTGTTCCTTCTACTTCAATACTAGGGCTATCATTTTGAATCGGTTTACATACAGCAAATTTATGTTTTTGTTGATTAAATTGATAATGTGATTTGCAACTTCCTAATTAGAAAACTTTTGTTTACCAGTAGTGTCATACAAATTAAAAAATATATAAATGATTCTTATATATGTTTTTTGTTTTGAGTACTTGGCGTATTCCTCTGTGGTGCTATCATTTTGAATCACACCTTATTACCGGGCTTTGCAAAAGTTCTGTTACACTCTTTACATCCCCCAAAAAAATAGACTGCTCATGATTTGGATAATTCTATTTCGACAAAAGGATCAACTAATATATAGGAAATTACGTGTTAACCTCTGAATGATCATAATATCCACGACAAAAGCGATGGAAACGAAACGAGTAGAGATCGCTGCTCTCCTAAGCGTAGGCCACACGAAGTCCGAGATTGCCAAGCTCCTTAAAGTCAGACGGATGACCATCCACAGAGTTGCGGACGGGCTCAAGAATGGGAGAGACCTTAAAGATCAACTTAGTTCAAGTAGACCTCAACTCGTCAACCGCTTGCCTGTGAGAAAAGCCTTCGCACAAGACCCGACGCTCAAAATGACTGCGCTCGCATGGAAAAAGAAAATTTCGGTGTCCACAGTGTCCAGAGCGGTCAAAGAAGAAGGTGAAAAGAGCGTAAAGCTTCTGCTGACGGATCGGATACGGGAACAACGTCGGGAGCGCTGTCGCCGTTTTCTAAACGACTTAAAGAGACATGGCGAGCGAATTGCCATTTTCTCAGACGAAAAGACCTGCACGGTCAATCCTGTCGTCAACAAGCAAAACGACTGCGTGGTAAGCTTCGGCCAGGACATCTCTAAGGTCCGCTACGTGTCTACAATCAAGCACCTGGCCTCTATGATTATTCTCGGAATCGTGGCGTCGATGGCGAGAAAATACCACCCATTATGTTTTCAAGTGGAAACTGGCTAACGGCGGCTGATTACAAGGGCATCCTGGCCACAAAAGTCCTTCCCTGGGTGAAGAAATGCGGACTACATCTTCAAACAGGACAGTGCCCTTGCCCACTCGGCCAAAACTGTGCAAAACTCAATCTGCCTACATCTTCTTTTTTAGCTTCCGCAGTCGCCAGACCTCAATCCACTTGATTACAACGTGTGGGCGCATTTTGAGGGGAAGCCCTGCAAGGTCCGTCACAGCAACGTCAAAGAGCTGAAAACATCTGCCAACCGTGTGTGGACCAGAATAAGGAAGGACAACATTCGCAAAATTTGCAAAGCTTTTCAGCCACGTCTGGAAAGGGTTCTTGACGCAGATGTTGGCTACGATGATTAAATGAATAATTACAATGTTATTCTACATAATAGCACAATAAAAACATGTCTAACTGCATCGTGAACATCCTCGTGTCCAAAAAAAAGGTCTTCACGAGTGTAACAGAACTTTTGCAAAGCCCGGTACAAAAAGGTGGAAAAAGCATTTGGCTAGTGCAAGATATGGCAGATTGGACAGATCGAGCATGATCAAACATTTTGGAAACTGGTCGTAGTATTGGTTTAGGTAATTTTAATTTGTGTCTGTTAATTACAGCTTTGAGGGTAAAGGAAATCTATAAAAGGCTTTCTTAAAAGTTATTGAATATGGACAAAGGGCCGACCTTAGGCTATTCTGTTTGATTTATTGAATTGATTCTGTATCTTCTTGTTTCATATTGTTTTTTCATCTTTTGTTTATTATTTGGCCATATATTTACCATACTTTCTCGTTATGGTTAGTTTTTGTTTTATTACGAGGTGTGTTCAAAAGGTTCCTTCAAAATAGGCCCCTTGCGAAGCCATACAATGAATTTGGCTTGGAAGTCTTTATTGTAAAATGAGTCGAGCACTTCTGCGATTCACACTGGATCTGCTCAATTGTATTAAAACAATGACCTTTCAACTGGATATTCATTTTCGGATGAAGGGCAGTGTCTGCAGAGCCAACTCTGCTAAGTAGCGTGGGTGTGAAAGCGAAATCGTGGCTGCTTTCGAATATTTTAGTTCTCAAACTTAATATCCATGAAAAAGTCAGACAATCTCTTATAAAGTCGAGAGCAAAAGAATTGGCAAGAACCAAGACAAGTGTTTTAATATAAGGAAACGTGACATCCATACAATAAGGTACCATTATGTACCGTCAACTTTTGACAATAATGTGTGCTTACAAACTCATTGCTTGATGTTTTCCTCCTTGTTTTTGCAAGCACTCCTGCAATCTGCCGGGCATGCCATCGAAAAATAACTCCAACAGATCAAACTACATATTGTCCCACATTTTTTTCTACCAGAAGTTTCTAGTCATTGATATCTGTTGAGCCAGGTTTGACAAGAGTACATTTATTAAATCTGTAGATGGTAAACGCCCAACTGTGCAATACGGCATCGATCATTAGCCTTACTATCTTGGGTCTACCTGATCCAACCTTGCATTCGATGTCTTCCCCTGAATACAATTTCTTCTTTATTCGGTAACATGTTTTCAAAGGTATACCTCATCTTTCACTGGCCACACTCCTGTCTTTTCCTGATGCCACTTTTACTAAGAACTCAAAGTAAGTTTCTATTCTGCTGCTCCATTGCTCATACTTACTTACTTTTCAAAAATGCTTATTCGTTAGGGTCGCGAGGGCAGCATCTATATGGAGGATCTCCAGCGATCCCGATCTTCCGCCATTAGGCACATGTTCTTTATGTGATCTAGATACCTGGTTCTAGGCCGACCCCTTGGTCTCTTATCTACCGGGTTGGAAAATAACAACTGCCTAGGAAGACTAGTTTGCGGCATCCGTATCACGTGGCGATACAAGCGCAACTGAGATCTCTCAATGCAGAGAAGTAGCGGCTCAACACCTAAAGATTCCCTTATTGTGCTGCTGTACACTCTATCTAGTAGGGTAACACCTGCCACACTTCTTAGAAATCTCATTTCTTGTACCCGCTTGTACCCGCGATCGCACTCTTTCGGTCATTACTCAAGCCTATTGAATGGTGAGAATGGGGACAAAGATAGATTTGAAGACCAGCTCGCGTTTCGTTACCACGGATCGCCACAGGTTACGTCTGACACAGCTTACTGCACCGATCCGAGCATCCAATTCTTTCTCCTGACGTCCATCACTTGTGAATGCAATCCCGAGATACTTAAATTTCTCCACTTGTCTCAATGTGGCTCTCCTAACATGGAGAGCGCACTGAGCAGGCTGTCTTGAAAGGACCAGAACCTCGGTTTTAGCCACACTGATCCTCATCCCAGCTTCTTCACATTTGGCTACTGCAAACCGGTCTAGTGCATGCTGAAGGTTCGTGCGAGAAGACCCAAGGAGGACAAAGTCGTCAGCAAAGTGCAACCTCTCCGCTAGGCAGTTGCCCACACAAACACGCTCATCGCCTCTATTGTCCCTGTCTATCCAGTCCCTTAAGATAATGAAAAAGAGAAGCGACAGTACGCACCCTTGGCGGAATCCAACACCAAGGTGAACGGTCTTGACTTAATGTCATTTATCCGGACACACATCTCAGAGCTTTCGTTTATAACTTAGCTATGCAACAACCTTGCGTTAGTTATATGGCTTCAAGGCGATATATCTGCTTTACCTACATTTATAAGGAACTCATTTTACCAAATTTGTTTGTTGTAAGGTCATTTTTATACATGCACTTTAACATTATTACATAATGCAGTTTTACCATTTTTTATGCTCCGTACTTTACGTGGTCACAGTTCCCAGTGCAATGAAACAAAGTTTTTGAAAAGCTGATTTATGAATATTAGGGCTATAATTTACTGTATTTGTGGACGTGTGCTGCCATTTGTTGGCGATATGCTCAACCAATCCCGGAACTTGTTGATCGCACCTCATATTTTTATTTATTAATTATAATTTTAATTTTTTAAATTAATGTTACTTACTTACTTTTCAAACTCGCTTAATCGTTAGTGTCGCAGAGGCAGCAGCCCTATGGAGGATCTCCAGCGATCGCGATCTTCCGCCATCAGACGTTTGTCTTCCCTGGTAATATCCAAGCGACTCGAACCCAGATTCTCTATGTAGTCTAGCCACCGACTAGCCTGGTCTCCACCGACCCTTTGGACTCTTACCCAACGGCTTGGAAAATAACAACTGCCTAGGAAGACTTGTTTGCGGCATCCTTATCACGTGGCCATACCAGCGCAACTGAGATCTCTCAATGCAGAGAAGTAGCGGCCCAACACCTAAAGATTCCCTTATTGTGCTGCTATACACTCTATCTTATAGGGTAACTCCTGCCACACCTCTTAGAAATCTCATTTCTTGTACCCGCTTGTACCCGCTTGTACCCGCTTGTACCCGCGATCGCATTTTTTCGGTCATTACGCAAGCCTCATGACCATAGGTGAGAATTGGGACAAAGATAGATTTGAAGACTGAGAGCTTGGCTTTGTTACCTAGGTCGCGTATCGTTACCACGAATCGCCACAGTTCACGTCTGACACGGCTTGCTGCACCGATCCGAGCATCCAATTCTTTCTCCTGCCGTGCATAATAATGTTTATTATCATTATTAACTTTGTTTCCTTAACCTCCCCTTCAGCTTCTTTTGTCCATGAGCCTTTTTGGTTTGTTCTTTATTCTTATACAGTTTATAATAGACACATTCGACAACTTCCAGATCTGACTCTGTCTGAGTCGTGACTCATTCGGCAACTGGTTCTGATTGGTTGAGTGCTCAGAAAACATGTTTGACATCATAATCTAGTCAGAATCGTCATGTAAAGGTCATTGAAATATTCTTACCTGGGAAGTCGCAAATTAACCCATGACGTAGCTTCTTTAGCCACTATAGCCGTGGTCACGGGATATTTTTTTTCCTTAATCTGGGGCACAAGTTCTCAAATTTCAAATACTGTGAAATTATATGGCTGTGTCTCTCAGGAAAAAAATTAAAAAAATGTAAAAATAATTAAAGTGTACTGCAATATTTCCGCCAATGTGCCGTGAGAAATAGAAGTTTGAGAATCCCTGCACTAAAATCGACAAATGTTTCGCTACAAAAACTTTTCATTATGCTTTCCCTTCTAGTACAGGATAGTGAATGTATAATTATTAATATTTACTTTTCTTTACTCTCGAAAATGGCAACACCTGATGATACAGGGTGAGCCAATGAAACGGCACTATTTGGGAATGCTACTGCAGAAAAATTAGAGGGCATGCGTGCTTGGGTCGTCAATGTAGTGAATATAGAGAGCGTGAAGTTATAGTGCGTTTCATTGCAACTTGGGTATGTTAGAACAGTTACGGGACCGAATAACATGTAGTTGATCCAGGACGCGTTCGATATATGCCCACTAAACGCACCTAATGACATCACTCAATGCGAGCGGTGAAAAAAATGTAGTGCATTTTGTGTGTGTCATGAAAAACAGGAAAGAGCACGAAAGTGGGATGTTCACCTCACCCGTCCTATTATGAATAGTAGGCGTACTGCAGGAAATAAAACTCATCATAACATCTCCACCTGTCTCCGTGAGGCTCCCCTAACATGGAGAGCGCACTGAGCAGGCTGTCTGGAAAGGACCAGTTTTAGCCGCACTGATCTTCATCCCAGCTTCTTCACATATGGTTACTGCAAACCGGTCTAGTGCATGCTGAAGGTTCGTGCGAGAAGACCCAAGGAGGACAAGGTCCTCAGCAAAGAGCAACCTTTTCACCTGGCAGTCGCAAACACAAACACGCTCATCGCCTCGGCTGCCCCTGTCTATCCAGTTCATAAAGATAATGAACAAGAGGGGCGACAGTACGCACCCTTGGCGGAGTACAACATCCACAGTGAACGGTCCTGACTTAATGCCATTTATCCGGACACACATCTTAGAGCTTTCGTACAGAGACATGATAGCAACCAGTAATTGCAATCCATCCACTCCATACTCTTGCATCACTTGCCAGAGCATCTCCCCAGGAACTCTGTCATAAGCTCAGGGCAATGACGATTTTATTATTAATCGCAATGTTCATTTTCAAGCAAGCCAAATTACATTGCTCTTCGAACCATCTAATCCTCTCTTCTGCTCTTCAATTTTAAGTCAGTTTTTTGTGCTAGACAACTCGGATGCAATCGCAATAGCTCACATGACATAGTCAGACCTGACTGGCAGATTCGAGTTGCTGAAAACTCCAAATAGCCCTTTTACTTAATATTTTACTTGTTCAAAGATTAAATTTGAATACATTTAACATTATAACAAGTTGGCTTTAAAAAGATGTCGCCATTGAAAAGTAGCAATAGCCAATCAGATTCAAGCATAAGTTGATCAGTTAGGTTTTCTTAGCTTCTAGTGAAAGTTGAACCATCATCGACAATCGACAATCGAACAGTGTAGTGTATCGTTATTCGTGTGGAACTTGAAGCATAGCTTCCATAATCTTACCCTTCATAATCATATTCTAAGGGAAATACACTGAATTAGAAAAGAAGCCTGATGTACCCACGAAGGTCATCCAAAGTATAAAAGAAAAATTGCCTCCTCTTGGTGGAGAAAAATTTGATTGACGACTGTCTAGACTAGAAGCAGACCACTAGTATTAAATAAAACACGACCTATGAAGTCCAGTAATCGGGAAATAAGACATTATCAATGTCTTCAAAATTAATATTAAAATGTATATGCCTTGGATCACGATATCTCTTTCTATGCATAGGATGCTTTAAAATGCCCGAGACTAGCTCGTTGCTATGATTTTCTATATTGGGCAGCATGGATTCCATGAGCCCTTGAACGTATTTGCCAATATGAGTCATGTTGAAGTCATTATAAATGGAGGAATTGCGAACAATTCTCCGATCTTTTTGCGCAATAGTCCTAAGGGTAACGTTTTAGAACGTTTGCAGTTCTTTCCATCTAGTCTTACATATTGTGGCCCAGACGGGCATACCATAGGTCAAGATAGTCCGAACAATGACCTTATAGTGTCGGAGTTTATTATCAATGTTTAGAGCACTATTCCGGCCCAGCAGAGCAATCAAGCTAAACTTGGCTCTCCTGGTCTTATTCAACGCATAATTTGCGTGGGGAGTCCAGGTAAGTTTAGAGTCAATAACAACACCAAGATATTTATAAGTTTCAACCCAGTCCAGTTTTTTGCCATATAGTGTTAAAGAATCTAATGATCTCTTTCTCTTCTTGGAAACAAACATCGCCTTGCATTTGTCTGCATTCAATTTTAGCCTCCACTTGCTAAACCAGCTTTCACACTCCTTTAGAGCCTTCTGCAGCCGCGAGACTACTACGGCTGGTTGACGAGCACAGGTCAGTATAGCAGCGTCATCTGCGTAAAAAAAAGAGCTTACATTTAGAAGGACTTGGAAAGTCTCGCATAAAATAATTGAATAATACTGGCCCCAGGACTGAGCCCTGTGGGACACCAGCTTTTACTTCATACATAGGAGATAGATTATCTCCAACTCTGGCCTGAAAGAACCGGTTGGAGAGAAACGAGTGTATCAGAGTAATTATGTCTTGAGGAAATCCATCCATAATCTTTTTAAAAATAAGACCATCGTGCCAGACTTGGTCGAAGGCTTTGTGTACATCGAGGAAAACGACCCCACAATACATAGAGAGATTAAGGGGCTCATTGATATCCGCTGCGAGCCTCCATGTTTGGAGTTGGCAGGAATGGTTTGAGCGAAAGCCAAATTGTTCATCGCGGATGAGATCGTTGGCATCACAGTGCTCAATGAATCTCTTGAGAATTGTTTTTTCCAGGATTTTGGAAATTGATGGTAACAAGCTGATGGGCCTGTAGCTAACAGGATTTGCAGGATTTTGTCCTGGCTTAGGAATGCTTAAGACAACTGATTGCTTCCAAGCATCCGGGAAGTAAGTGTTCTTCCAGCAGTCGTTAATCACTTTTGCAATATCTTGAATTGTATTTGGAGGTAAATTTTTCAAAGCAGTGTTCTTAATAGAGTCTTTACCTGGAGCTTTTCTCGTTTTTAAATTTTTAATGATGCTTAGGACTTCATTTACATCAATGCTATGTTTTGGGAATTCATTGCCGTGAATATTATAGAAGCCAGTTATGCAGGATTTTACTTTCTCGGACATATCAAGTCCTATTTGCCGACCATCAGTAGGCGTGACAAACTGTTCTGAAAGTGAGCTTGCAATAAGCTGCGCTTTATCATCATCATTCGTGATGAATTTGCCATTTTGGGCTAACAGAGGTGGGATATTAATGGCTTTCTTGTTTTGCAAGGCTCGAACCATGCACCACATAGAGTTATCGTGGGTCGACAGACTCTTAACTTTATCATTCCATCTGTCATTACGAAGTGCTTTTACCTCCTCGTGAACTCTTCTTGTGAGCCTATTATACTTGGTCTTAAGCCATGAATCACGAGTTCGGTACCACTGCCTTCTAACCTTATTCCTTTGCTCAATTAATTGTTTGATTTCTGGGGTGAGATCAAGGTGATCAGCTCGCTTCGACTCTAAGGGCGAAGCACTAGAGTCAATAGCTGCATTTATACGTTCAGTAAGCCTTTTCACATTGGTATCTATGTCGCTCGTACTATGTACGTTATTTAGTGGGTCGTCATCATTTTTGAGAATTTCTCTAAAAAATTTCCAGTCTTGTTTGAGCCTCAGTTCTTCTTTGAGGTCAATGTTTAAGTTATCAAAATTTAGTGCAACTGGTTTATGGTCTGAGGATAGATCATTGACAGTATAGATACTGAATGATTTGTAGAAGCCCTTCAACAACACAATATCAAGTACATCGCTTAAAGGAGAATGATCACAATAATATGTATCATCCACAGGGCCTACTGCAATAATATCAGATTGCCTTTGCACGTAGCCATACAAAAGGACACCGTTTTGGTTATGGCATCTTGAATTCCAGTGCGAGTGCTTAGCGTTCAGGTCTCCCGCCATAATAACGGGAATATTCCCGGAAAACAGCTCGTCAAGCTCATTGGCATCGAATTTATGCTTGGGCGCATTATATAGAGCCACTAGTTTCACCTCTCCTAGTGTGGCATCAGTAATGATAGCAGAGGCAGCTTTCATTCCCATACAGTCTCGGGTTGGTTCCTCCCGATGATGAATGCCTTTCTTAATAATAATTGCTGACCCACCTGACGAAGACTTTACTGTAGGGGAAAGAATTCTGTCTTTACGATAGACACAGTAACCAGGAAGCCTGAAGTCGCAGTCTGGCCTTAAGTGTGTCTCACATAGAAATGCTATGTCTATATCCATTGGGTTAGGAAGTTGTAAAACTCAATACGCCTTCGGGGGACCCCGCTGGCGTTCCATATTACGCAACGAAGTTTTCCTCGATTTGGAATAGATTAGCATCGTTCAGCCATACTGTCAGTGTTTATTCGTAAGTATTCCACTCATCAGTGGCATTTTCTTGCCTATTTCGTTTAACAAATTGCATACACTGCCAATTTGTTTATACATTTCTTGAAAATCATTCACGTTAATGCTCTTATCTTGTTTGGAGACCATTGAGGCATAGGAAATCTCCGGGGACACTTTAGCATTTTGTACTCTCCTGACTTGCGGATATTTAGGACATTTTGTGTAACTGGAGGTGTGTTGTCCATTACATCGAATACCTTTTGGGGGATCTTGTCCTTTTACATTTGGGCAGTCTTTTGACTGATGATCTTTAGAGCATTTGTTACAACGGGGGGATTCCGTGCAACCCATAGATACATGACCAAATCGCAAACAATTATAACATTGTAAAGGTTTCTTATTACCTCGAAACATTACAACACTGACAGCTAAGGGCCCTATGCGGGTCACACTTTTAAGTGTCTTATTGTGTTCAGTGTTTGATAACAGAACCAGAATCATGGGCATATCTATTGATCTTTTGGCTTTTTTAAGCCTAATCACTTTCTCAGGAAAGTAGTTAGCCTTTTTCATGTCTTCATTAAAATCGTTAAGGTCATAGGTCACGTCTACATTTCGTATAACGTATTTGAGGACATTTTCCGATTTAAGTTGATGATGCTGAATCTTTAGTACGTTATCAGCCTTAATGCCAGACACCAATTTACTATGCGTTTCCTCATCATGACACCTTATTTTGATCGTCTCTGCTCTGCCTATGTGTACAGTAATTTGGTTAATCGCCACATGCTTTTGAATCTCGCCCAGGATTTGCTTGATTGGCTGACCGTGAGTACGTATTATGATTGGCGGAATATAGGAGCTGCTCTTGGTATTTGGCTTTTCAACATTTTTTCGCTCTTCGGACTTGCTTTCTCGAAAAGCAACAGCGATTGTATCACTTATATCAACAACATCCTTGATGTTGTCAATTTTCAACCCCTTTTTAGATTTTGCAGGTATCCATTTATCCGTATCATTGTATAGCCGTTTGCGATTTGTACTAATCAAGTCTTTGCCATCGTTATCATTACTCCCTAAGCCAGAGAGGATAATTTCCTTAGGCTGAGCATTCACACTTAGTCAGAAGTTTCACCTGTAGGCTGAATACCTTTCATTGACAGAGCAGAGAATTGATCTTTGAGGAACTGCTCCAACTTATTAAAGTTCTCGTTGGCTTCATTACGTGCTGCAGATATTTCAGCATTCATATTATCAATTTTATCGTGGATTTCAGTTATGTTCCCTTTTAGTGACTCAACTTTTTCTTGTAAATTATCAAACTTAGTGCACATTTCTTGGCGCAAAACCTCTAGCTTATCATTAATTATAGCATCAAAAGCTTCAAATCTGTAATCTTTACAGGCATCTTTATATATCTCGCCATACGTATATTTACCATCACTTGTTTTTTGGCTTGTAATGCCACTTAACGCTTTGCCTGAGACTGGCATTATGATAAAATTTAAAATAATAAGTAAAGAATAGTCAGACTGCTAGCCCTAAAAAGGGCTTTTCCATAATAAGATCTGTAGAAAACAGCCTTAAAGCATAGGATATAAAAAACCGCTAACCTTAAGTGAATGTGCCTTCAATTAACGTTCCGTCTGCAATCTGTACCACCAAAGAGTAGAATACCATCTATGAGTAGTGTGCCTTCTGAAGCGTCTGGTTAGATCTGGAACCATCATAGTCTCACGATGTTTAAATAAATAAAAGAGAAGTGATATGGGAACAAGTAATTTTAATTTGGTTAACATGTTTCGAAAATCTTCATCAGAGGCTGTCTTGTTAAATATTTGAAGCTGGGAAGACTGTCCCTCTTATATTGATAGAGATCGTGGACACTTCTTAAAGCGCCGACCTATTGGGGGGGCTCTTCCATTTTGTTGCTGGTCTTTGAGTCCAATCAGGTAGTTGATAATTCCGTCTCTCTCAAAGGATGTTTGGCCAAAGGTGTCGCATTTCCTTGTTGAGAATCTTGCTTTTGTCCCATCCTTTCCACAGGATCTCCATGCATTCATCTATACGTAGCATGCGATGTCCGGCTTTGATGAGGTGGTAGACCGACTTCCAGTCTCCATCTCTCCATGACCAATAGTGTTCTTTGAATATTTCTTGGAAAGACCTGGCCGAGGACCCAACTTAGACAGCCTCACAATCCAGACAGCACAGTTTGTAAACACAGTTTTTTTCGGGATGGGTTTAAAATCTTTCTGGCGTTGTTGGCAGTGCAGGTCTTATCCTTGGAAGAGTCTAGATACACGGTATATGTACTATCCTGTGTACGACTATGTGGCAAAATTATCAGGGACAGTCTTCCCAGCTTCAAATTTGTAACAAGACAGCCTCCAATGATGAAAATTTTCTAAATGCGTCAGGTAAATTAAAATTTCTTGTTCCCATATGACTTCTTAATTCTTCTTTATTTGTTCATCACGTCTAACCTGTTGATAACAGATTTCTTTCTCTATCGGGATGGTTTTGTGGCCTGATCATGTGACAGTGGTCTAATTCCTATATTACTGTTTGTTAACCGATACATATGCGCATCGGTTCATGCAATCAATAATAGAATGAATGTGATTGGCCCCTTCTTTCGTTGTGAGAGCTATATATGAGGGGGGGGGGCAAAAAAAACTGGACTGTTGCTCTGAAAAGATAATAAGTTTATTACAAAATTCTTTCAGTCTCCTTCAAAGTACTCTCTATTCAGTGTTGCCAGATCAGCGGATTTTCCGTTAAGTTTAACGGAAAAAAAAATTTGCAGCGGAGATTCAGCGGGAAAAATATTACAGCGGAAGAAATCGCGGTCAAAAAATTTTCCAGCGGAAAAAATCGCGGTCAAAAATTTATCCAAACAACTTCCTTTTATTTACACAATTTTTTCGTGATTGGTTGGACAATTGAACGGAGCAGTATGATTCAATAGTCGATCAGAGACGTTGTAAAAGGCGTATCCAATCCGGTTTCAAAATTCGGCGCGGGGCTCCCATTGGTGCTTTATTTGCATGTCTTAGGTATATAAAGCTGGTATATAAGATATACAATCTAAAGCCCCCCAAGGCCCCTCATACTATATGGAAGAAACCTTGACTGGGTTAAGAGCTACAAGTACCTTGGCGTTAAGATTGATTCTAGATTGGACTGGAATGAGCACGTTCAATATGCTCTCAATAAGGCAAAAAGGGCGAAGTTAAGCCTGATTGCGCTTCTGGGGAGGAACAGTGCGCTTGGACTAGATATTAAGCTCTTGCTGTACAAGGTTGTGATCCGCTCTATATTGCTTCACGGAATGCCTGCCTGGGCTACTATATGCAAGTCGAGATGGAAGGAACTCCAGACCTTTCAAAATATAACTCTCAGGACCATTGCTCAACTCGACAGAAGAGTCGCAAACAACTACTCCATACATCTCAACAAGGGCGTCTTCCCTGACTACTGGATCTCCTAACCCGCACTTGTCCGGGGTTATCACTACGTCAATCCACAATCCTAGTCCTCGTCCTACAAGATAAGGACGCTATCCTCAGGATGACTCAAGAGGGTGATTAGGCTTCTCCTCTAACTCAGTGTAATTCCCCTGGTTACTCTTTGGGCGAGTGTGTTATGGAAGCCCGGCTACCGGACCGCTCATGTCTTTTTCACTTCACTGTTCGATTGTCGATTGTCGATACAATCTAAGATTCCCGGATACAATCTACTGTCGATCGTCTAGGCTGGACGTGCTTGGAAACTTTTTCGTTGGAAGACTTCATAATTGTAAGTAGACTTCTCGGTTTTTATGTTTATATTCTCTCTCAACTAACTTTCTTATTTTTTATTTTATGCTGCGAATTATTTTTTAAAAGTCTGTGTTTATTTTACTTTATGCGCGAAATTTGTGTCTATTAGCGCTAGCACCCTGTTTGTAAGAATGCCTGCAACCAAAGACAAAGTTCAAAACTACAAACAAAGCTAAGTGAAATCGTGGGAGAAGATCCCAGAATTAAAAGGTACTCACTTCTTCGATTCATTCCTGTATTCCTTTATTCGTATAACTTAAATCGAATAATTTAGATAAAAATTTTTCTTTAGACTGGATAGCTCCTGATCCAACAGGTTAACCCTACCACGCATACTGTCGGTACTGTAAGTGCCAGCTTCTTGCCCGCAAATCGGATATGCTTCAGGATGCAAATTCCAAAAAACACCTGGCGAAAGTGGACATGGAAATATCTGCAAAAACATGTAAACAACTGCCGTTTGCAACAAGGTATTCTGCAAAAGAGAAAGAAGCTGAATTGAAATTAAGCGTTTTCATAGCCGAACATACATCAATTCACACTGTGAATCATTTATGTGAGTTATTGTCAAGTATCGATCCCAAATCTGACGTACTGGGGCAACTAAAACTCCATAGAACTAAGTGTTCTGCATTGCTTAAAAACGTTATTTCCCCCTGTGTTTTGAATGAGCTAGAGAAAGAAGTAGAAAGAGCTTTTTCCCAGTTTGGGATAATTAAAAGCAAGCTCCGTAACCATCTGTCTGTTCAAATGGTGAATGCCATCATGAATGTAAGACATCATTTAAAGCGAAATGACTTTAACTTCAAACCCTGAAGATTCAAGCGAAATGACTTTAACTTCATCATGTGTTAACTTCAAACCCTCTGATAACATGCTTAGAAAATTTGATCAAAAAATGTATTAAGGAAGCGATTTTACAGAATATGAAGATATGTTAAATTCATTGGAAATACCTTTTGAATAATAAAAGTGATTTTTTCAGATGCGATAGGCTCGATTCATTTGTCCAGTCTTCTTTCCCACTGTTTGAAGCACATCTGGAAATTTTCAACTTTGACATCGTCCAGTGGCCGCTGCGAAGCTGTTTTTACAGCCTCCATATCATCGAGGCGCTGCCCTTTTATATTTTTTTTTTCATTCTCGGGAATAGAAAAAAGTCATTAGGGGTTAGGTCTGGCGAACAAGAGGATGGGCAAGGATAATCCATCCCTTAGAGCCTAAATAGCTAGGTTTGTCTCTTACGAAATTTCGTCGATCGTGAAACGACGATCCTCGCGAATTTTTCAATGTTTTCGTCGTTTCGAGATGATGGACGCCCAAAACGAGCTAGATCTTCAACACATATTTCACCACGTTTAAAGCGACGAAACTACTCAAAAAGTTGTGAATGGCTCATAGCATCTTTCTTGAATGCCTGTTGAAGCATTTGGTAAGCTTCCATTGCTGATATTTCAAGCAGGAAGCAAAATTTCATACACACTTTGTTCCCTTAAATCTGCCATATCGATTTCGCTTTGAGAATAACTCTACTACGATAGGCAGTAGCTTGGGCAACCTAAATCCTATCGATCCTCGTAATTTCGGTTGCCTGACTCTCTATTCATGACACATCAGTCCAAGTCTTTTGATATATTACATGCCATATTTTAGCATTGAAGGTTCCAATGAACCATAATGGATCCATGAAAAGCAGGTACCTTTGAACCAATTTCGACTATCATTCATTTTACGTTATATTAATGCATGAGTCATCATTCCAAGTTTTTTTACATATTACTTGCCAAATCTGAGCTTTGAAAGTTTTTCCTGTATCATTCCAGTTCCATTAAACCATATTCCATTATTTTACGTTAATATTCAATCATGACATGTTATTTCAAGATGTTTGATATAATACCTGCCATATGTTAGCATTGAAATTTACCAGTGGACCATAATTGTACCACTATACCACATACTCTTGAACCAGTTCTGACTGATATTGATCATCAAAGAAGACGATCACGTGTCTTCACTTAATTCACAAGCCTTTACTCTGCTTTAGCTATAGACTCTAAAAGGGAGAATATCTTATCTTATCTACTGCAGAAGGTAGATTATCGCAAGCGATAATCTGCGGCACCTACTCCTACGACGAAGTTTTGCGCCATCCCATTAAATAACGACTGCTACGAGATGACAGTAGCAGCCGGGACCAACGGCTTAACGTGCCCTCCGAAGCACGGGGGGTTTCATGATGGAAGAGCTGCTGGGGATAAACGAGCCAGAGGCTGTACCAACCGCTGGAAAACCAGCTATGGTCAATCGGCAAATGGATCAGACCAAAGTCCCCCAACAGCCGCGCCACAAATAGCTGTCCCGCCAGCGGTGGCCCTCAAGCCCTGGCCGTTACCCAACCAGCAGCTGGCCGCGCCTGAAGTTGCTGAACACCATCGATTGGCAAGCCAACCGACGAGACAACCAGGCCACGGCCACCCCCAAAAAGAAAGAATAACATTTGGCAATGCACAGGCCTTTTATACATGGAATTGTAAAGTAAAAACGTGGTACCCTACATTATTGTTTACGTTATGAACCGGAAGTAGTTCACCGATTTTTACCACCAACGAACTCGTCCTCCGATTTCTTTAAGTTGTCGAATGGCGAACACGGAAGTCGAAAATTCGGAAGCGTTCGAAAGCTAGAGCACCAACAGACAGACGGACACGAGAGACGGATTCACATTATGAAAACATAAATACCTATCGGTCCTAATAAATAAGAGTCGAAATTGATTTCAAGGAACCTTGGTTTACTGGTATTCTTATTATTCAGTGGAACTTTCAATCCTAAAATATGGCATGCATTATATCTATCAACTTTGAATGACGTGTCATGAATAAAGAGTCAGGCAACCGAAATTCCCAGGATCGATAGGATTTTAAAAAAATCGAGTACGAAAAGGAAAGCATTTGATTTCTATAGAAGCCTTTTGTTATAAATTAGATGTGGTTGCAAAGAACGGATATTTATGAGAGAAAAGGACCACACAAAAACTCTGGAATTCAATCAATAATAGTTATTAAATATAAATGAAAAATAAAATAATTATTAACAATTAACAAAAGAATTATTAAATATCAAGTAAAATCAAAATAAAACTAGAAATATAAAATCAAATAAAAAGCTGACGTTTCGGATAGCGACTCTCCTTTATCAAAGCAAAAAAGATAATTCTGTAAAGGCAATTAGAATGTGAGAGATATATTATCAAGTTATGAAAAAAGCACTAAAGGACGCCTACTTGGCATAGGGAACAGTAAAACGGTATTGGCTGAAAAAGCAGAAGAGGAATTTGAAGACGAGTTGGATTAGGCCTTTTTCTCTTCTTTCTTTCCTTATCTTTTTTTTATGTTGTCTCAGTTTTGCACTTGGTAGCTGTAATATCTGTCATATCTTCCTTCTTCTAGGTTCATTTTGTATCCGTCACTGTACTTTTTTTTTCATAGGCTCTCTGTACTCTTTTTTTAGTGACCTTTATATTATGCGATACTATATTACAGGGTGACTAGTGACCGGGCTTTGTCCAAGAAATTGTGAAACCGGGATAAGACAGGGATTTTTTCAGGGATAATTTTTTTCCCAGGGAATTTTACGAAACAGTTTTGCTAGACACCCTATCATTCCTTCGTAAACTTTTTTATAATTTTAAATTTGTATGTGTTATCTTATGACATTATTTTTCGTCGCCCTCTTATTACCCCCTATTTGTCTTACTTCCTGGCCTAACCCAACTCGTCTTCAAATTCTTCTTCTGCTTTTTCAGCCAATACCGTCTTACTGTTTTCTATGCCAACTATATGTAAAGGCGTCCTTTAGTATTTTTTTCATAACTTCAGGATAATTCTCTAATATTCTAATTGCCTTTAGAGAATTATTCTTTTTGCTTTGATAAAGGATAGTCTGTCTCTATCTGAAACGTCAGCTTTTTATTTGATTTTATATTTCTAGTTTTATTTTGATTTTACTTATTATTTATTAATTATTTTGTTAATTGTTCAATAATATTTTATTTTCCATTTTTTTAATAACCATTATTTATGAGGCTGCAAAGGAACCCTTTGTTCGGGTAAACTCAGATTTTTTAGGTAAAAGTAGAAATAATTTTATTTGTAAATAATTATTCTATTTTTTCTATTCTTTAAGTTTTTTTTAACTGTTTTGCAGACGTGGATTGTTGAGTATTTATTGTTTTAATAAATGTTAATTAGAAAATCTCCACGTGATTATCTTTGTCTGCAGCTAGTTGTCACGAGGATGTGTGTCCCACTAGTTAATGTTCTTTCCGTGGTTAATGTTTTTTTATTGAGACAGACCAATTCCTTATAAGGAATAAGGAAAAGAAATTTCAAAATTCCCATTTAATGTCTAAAGAAAGACTGTGAAATCATAATTAATTATTAGTGGGGTATAAGATTGAAAATGTGCTGCATGGCGTCCCTTATGCGCGTTATTGTTGAAAAAGCATTAAAAGAAATTTCATTATTACCTTATGGGTAAACCCGCAAAACAATGCTGCTCGATCAAGAATCATGGCTGCCGCGAGAAAGTGAGAAGTTCAATAAGAAACTAATCGTCGAACAGCGGGGTAGGTGTAATTTGCAAAGCACTGGAATAAAAAAAGATAAATGGAAGTTGAACGCCATGCTGCAGGCTAGGAAGGACGTGGAGGACCAGAAGGAGGGACGACTGGTCAAGCCAGAAGCTGCAAGTGGTCTGTCTAAAATAAAAAAAACAGTAATCACGGAATGAACATGAACAATAGTGGGACGCACATCCTCGTGATCACGAAAATTTTTCGCGAGGGACAACTAGCTGCAGACAGTGATAATCACGTGGAGATTTTCTAATTAACATTTAATAAAACAATAAATACTCAACAATCACTGTCTGCAAAAAAGTAAAAAAAACTTAGAGAATAGAAAAAATAAAATAATTAATTACAAATAAAATTATGTCAATTTTTACATAAAAAATCTGAGTTTTCCCGAACAAAACTTGTACTTCAAACTGAATAAAATAACCTGAAAAGCTAAATAAAGAAAGGAGCATTTCTCAATAGATTAGAACATATAAGAATCCTTTAATTTGTTAGTTTTCAATTATAATCTGTTTTCAAAAACTATTGCCAACACTTTTCTACGCAATCATATATCATTATACGGATGAGTAGCTACCAGCTAATGTTAAAATTTGCCTAACACAAACTAACTATTGATAATATAAGGCGTAAGTAGTTACATGCCACATCTTAGCCGAGAAAGTTTCCAATAGTTTCATAATGGCTTCATTAAAACACGAATCAGAGAACCAATTTCAAGTATCATTAATTTTACGTTATATTCATTTAGGACACGTCATTACAAGTTGTTTGTAATATATTACATGCCATATTTTATCATTGAAAGTTCTAATGAACCATAATTGTTCTAGGATACCAGGGGCCTTTGAACCACTTTCGACTATCACTAAGTTTACGTTATATTCATTCATGACACACCATTCCAAGTAGTTTGGTATATTCATGCCATAATTAATCTTTGAAAACTCCAATGAACTATAATGGGTCCACAAAAAGCTTGTGCGTTTGAATCAATTTCGACTATGAATAATTTTACATGCACATCATATATTCATTCATGGCACATAATTCCAAGTCGTTTGATATAATACATGCCATACTTTGTGGTTGAAATTTCCAATGTACCATGATGGTCAAATTTAATATAGAGAACCACGTTTTTTACTTTTCAATTCCATGTATAAATGGCTTGTCCATTGCCAAACGCTGTTATCCCTTAAAGATTCTATAGCTAAAGCAGAGAAAAGGCTTGCGATTTAAGTTAAGACACGTGATCGTTTTCTTTGATGGTGAATATCAATCAGAACTGCTTCAAGGGTATGTGGTTAAGTGGTACAATTATGGTCCATTGGAAACTTTCAATGCTAAGATATGGCATGTATTATTTCAAACAGCTTGAAATAACATGTCATGATTGAATATTGAAGTAAAATTAACGAGAGTGGAAACAGGAAGCAGTATGGGTCAGGGGAAACTGTCAAAGCTCAGATTCGGCATGTAATATATAAAACAACTTGGAATGATGTGTCATGCATAAATATCACGTAAAATGAATGATAGCCAAAATTGGTTCAGAGGTACCTGCTTTTCAGAGATCCATTATGGTTCATTGGAACTTTCAATGCTAAAATATGGCCAGTAATATCTCAAAAGATTTGGAAAAATGTGCCATGAATGACGATAACGTAAAATTAATGATAGTCGAAATTATTTCAAAGGCACCTTGTTTCCTGGATCCATTATGGTTCATTGAAACTGTCAATGCTAAAAAATGGCATGTCATATATCAAATGACTTGGAATGATGTGCCATGAAACCATTCAACATAAGATTAGTGATAATCAAAATTGGTACCATGATTCGTGTTTTAATGATACCATTATGAAACCATTTGAAACTTTCAATGCTATGATATGGCATGTAGGTACTTAAGCTTTATATTATCAATAGTTAGTTTTTTTTAGGTAAATTTTAACGACAGCTTGTAGCTAATCATTCCTTCAATCGTACATGCTTACGTGGAAAAGCGTTGGCAATAATTTATGAAGAAAGAATTGACCCTTACACAGAACGCTTCAACAATTAACGCTTATTTCATGAAATAGGAATGCTTACAAATTAAAGTATTTGTATATGTTTTAATCTATAGGGAGTTGCTATTTTCTCCATTTAACTTTTTAGATAATTTTATTCTGTTTGAACTTAATTTCCCTTAGAAGTTCGCCTTACTTAGCAATCAGAGGCACTCTCAGTAACTTCATTTAATTCTTAACAACG
>JAHWFO010028071.1:0-17839 GCA_023313115.1 Rhysida immarginata | reverse complement strand
CGGTGAACGGTCTTGACTTAATGCCATTTATCCGGACACACATCTCAAGCTTTCGTACAGAGACATGATAGCAACCAGTAATTGCCCATCCACTCCATACTCTTGCAACACTTGCCAGAGCTTCTCCCGAGGAACTCTGTCATATGCTTTTTCGAGGTCTACAAAGCAAGCGTAGACCTCTTTTGCATACTCCCAGGATTTCTCAAAGATTTCCCTTAGAGCAAAGATGTGATCCGTCGTGCTTCGGCCAGGTCGGAAACCACACTGCTCCCCCGGCAGTTTGGAGCCGACTATTTCCCGACTTCTCTTCTCCAGAGACTTAGCGTACACTTTCCCAGGAATGCTGAGCAAAGAGATGCCTCGATAGTTGTTGCAATCTTTCTGACTCCCTTTTTGAAGATAGGGATCACAATTCTTGTCTGCCATTGCTTAGGGGCCTGTCCAGATATCCAAGCAACCTGACACACTCGAGTCAGCCACAGGATACCATCCTGATTTAAGGCCTTTAACATCTCGGACCGGATTTCATCATCACCTGCAGCTTTGCCAGTCTTCAGGGACTTAATTGCCTATCTGACTTCTGTTTCAGTGATACTACCGTGACTATTCTCCGCTCCAAGGTGCATCTCGTATGTCTCAGTTGTTGTCGTCACCGGATTAAGAAGAGATGCAAAGTATTCCTTCCACCTATGCAATACGCTCTCCTCCGTTTTCAGAAGCCTCCCATCTGAACTCTTAATAGTTTGTGATGAAAGAGACTTCTTTCCACGGAGGCGGCGCACGGTCTGCCAGAACACCTTGTTTGCCGAACCATAGTCTGCCTCCAATTTCTCCCCGAACTTCTCCCAGGCCTTGGCTTTAGCTGTTGATACTGTCTTTGCTGCTGCTTTTCGCGCCTCAGTGTACCGCACTCGACTCGAAGTTGACTTATTTGCAAGCCATAGCAAATAGGCTTCCTTCTTTGCCTTGACAGCTTCTTGGACTTCACCGTTCCACCACGCAGTCCTTTTCTCACCGCCCTGCGCCACACTCAGCCGCTTACGACCACAGCACAATGCAGCCGAAGTAATCACAGCAGTTTTAAACAACTGCCACTCCTCTTCAACAGTACCACGATCACTGGGTAGTTCTTTGAAACTTGAAGATATGCTATCTGCAAAGGTCTTCCTCACAGCTCTATCCTCCAGTGCCTCCCATTTGATGCGCCAAGTTTGTCTGAACCTAGTATTTCGCTTGGTTGGCATGGATTCAGAGAACCGCAAAGTGCAGACAACAAGGTGGTGATCAGTTGATAGTTCTGCCCCTCTTCTCACACGAGTATCCAACACTGATCGGTATAATAATTTAATCTAATTTTAATTTAATTTTTACAAAATATACAAGAGTCATTTATATCAGCAAATTTAACATACTTTATAATAATTTTCAAAGGCCAAATCCGAAGCCCTTTCTGAGCTTGTATGGATATAAATCCGGGTTACATATATAGGGCGTTTCAAAATTACACCACCAAACTCGGCAATGTGAACATCTTTTGCTAATAACGTTTTATTCTAAAATGACTGTGCAGTCAGCTACAGTACAAAGATTCCACTGTTTCATCCTGCTTATTCGGAGTCCCATTAGCAAAAAGACAGTATTGCTTAATGTTTTGAATAACATTAATTTACCCACCACAGAATAATGGTTCATTCCTTTAAATCCATACAGTAGTATGCAATTAGACACATGGTTAGTACAGAAAGCAATTGTAAAGTTTAGTTGTCAATTGGAACCATTACAAGCACAGCATGCAGACGTACTCAAATGAAGAATTGGCTGACATGCATTTCGTGTATGGAGCAGCCAATGGGAATGGGAGAGCTGCAGTTAGGCTGTATCAGGAAAGATACCCCACCAGACGTGTGCGTCACTATCAGACATTCGCGAATCTGCATCAGCGACTTCGTGAAATTGGATCTTTCTCCAGGAACATGGGCAATGCAGGATGACCACGTAACAGGAATGTAGCGCTACAGGACGAGATTCTGCAACAATTTGCTGATAATCCAAGAACAAGTGTACGTGCAGTAGCGCACAACCTGGGTGTGAATCACACATATGTTTGGCAAATACAACGAGAATTTGCTGTATCCGTTCCACTGGCAAAAGGTCCAATCATTGAAGATAACCGACTACCCTCTTCGTGAAGCATTTGCAACGTGGTATTTATAGCACAAAATCACACACGTTTAATTCACTTCACGTGTATTATTCACAGATGAAGCCATGTTTACACGAGAGGGAATGTTTAATTCACACAATGCACACTTGTGGGCCCATCAGAATCCACACGAACGTTTTCTTCGTGCATATCAACAGTGCTACAGTATTAAAGTTTGTTGTGGAATTCTGCATGAACAATGGGGAACATGCATGGAATTTTTTATTAATAAATAACAATTGTTTTTTATAGATTTGGACACGCTGAACATGAAAATCGTGATCAAAAACGCTAATAACTTTTCAAAATTTATTAAATTTGATTTTAAAAACGCGACACCACGCCCCATTTGAAAACGATTTCTGATTGGTTTTCCTTGATTTGACGTCACGATCCACCTGCTATCCTATATTTCACGCTATCGTTCATTGAATAAGATTCATATTTTACATCGTCGCTTTCTTTTCGTCGTAGTTTTTCTTTTTTTACTTAACAGAAAATTACCAGGACCGACTCTGGATATCAAAAACCACAATCTGAGCATTTGCCGAAAATCGACATAAACGTTGCGGATTTTTTTAGAAGTGACGAACGTTATGTTTCGGCCGAAAGTTCGAGAGACTAAAGCCATTTCCATGGCTTACATTCTCATTCTTTATTAAGAGCTTACAAAAAATATTTTAATATGCCTGTAAACCTAAAAGTTCGAGAAAAAAATATTCTTATTTTGAAGGAAAGATTTATAATTTTCTTATTTAGTGGGGATGCGATTGGCCTTGTTGCTTTGATACACTGGTTTCGAGCTTAATGATTAAACAAAACGTAAACCCTCACACATGAAACGTGACAGGTATTTACCATGCAAATTTTGTATGCATAATACGTAAAAGTGTATTACGAATAATTTTTTTCATGTATATTTAAAGAAGTAAATCGTCGTGGCAAGCATCGCATAGTGCCTTTCGAAGAAAGGCGATCGTTTATTGCTTCAGATAGCATATCCGAAACTAATAAAAGCCGATCTTTTATTTTTTTAAGATTTAAAATAAATAAAACTAGCTTTCTAGACTGTACTATACAAAAAATATATATTTAAGCGGCTACTGATATGCTTAAATATATTTTTGTATAGTACCTATTATTCCGAATGTTTGTTTTATTTTAAATCTTAATAAAAAGTTTACTCCTCGCTTATGTTTTTTTTTTTATTATTATTGTACTTCACATAGTGTATACCGCAAGTTTTAAAATATTTGAAAAACTTTTAACTTGTGAAATTGTAAATTTTAGTGAACATCGTAATTGGGGAAAATGTAGTGCTCACAGTAAATAAAATACATACTTTTCAAACCCGCTAATCCGTTAGGGTCGCGGGGGCAGCAGCCCTATGGAGGATCTCCAGCGATCGCGATCTTCCACCATTAGGTGCATGTCCTCCCTGGTAAATAACCAAGCAACTCGAACCCAGATTCTCCATGTAGTCTAGCCACCTGGTTCTAAGACAACCTCTTGGTCTTTTACCCACCGGATTGGAAAATAACAACTGCCTAGGAAGACCAGTTTGTGGCATCCGTATCACGTGGCCATACCAGCGCAACTGAGATCTCTCAATGCGGAGAAGTAGCGGCTCAACACCTAAAGACTCCCTTATTGTGCTGCTGTGCACTCTATCTAGTAGGGAAACACCTTCCACACCTCTCAGAAATCTCATTTCGGCCGCTTGTACCCGCGATCGCACTCTTTCGGTCATTACTCAAGCCTCATGATCATAGATGAGGATGGGGACAAAGATAGATTTGAAGACGGAGAGCTTGGCTTTGTTACCCAGCTCGCGTTTCGTTACCACGGATCGCCACAGTTCACGTCTGACACAGCTTACTGCACCGATCCGAGCATCCAATTCTTTCTCCTGCTGTCCATCACTCGTGAATGCAATCCCGAGATACTTGAATTTCTCCACCTGTCTCAATGAGGCTTCCCTAACATGGAGAGCGCACTGAGCAGGCTGTCTTGAAAGGACCAGAACTCAGTTTTAGCCACACTGATCTTCATTCCAGCCTCTTCACATTTGGCTGCAATCCGGTCTAGTGCATGCTGAAGGTTCGTGCGAGAAGACCCAAGGAGGACAAGGTCATCAGCAAAGAGCAACCTCTTCACCAGGCAGTCACCCACACAAACACGCTCATCGCCTCGGCTGCCCCTGCCTATCCAGTCCATAAAGATAATGAACAAGAGGGGCGACAGTACGCACCCTTGGCGGAGTCCAACACCCACGGTGAACGGTCTTGACTTAATGCCATTTATCCGGACACACATCTCAGAACTTTTGTACAGAGACATGATAGCAACCAGTAATTGCCCATCCACTCCATACTCTTGCATCACTTTCCAGAGCTTCTCCCGAGGAACTCTGTCATATGCTTTTTCGAGGTCTACAAAGCAAGCGTAGACCTCTTTTGCATACTCCCAGGATTTCTCAAAGATTTCCCTTAGAGCAAAGATGTGATCCGTCGTGCTTCGGCCAGGTCGGAAACCACACTGCTCCCCCGGCAGTTTGGAGCCGACTATTTCCCGACTTCTCTTCTCCAGAGACTTAGCGTACACTTTCCCAGGAATGCTGAGCAAAGAGATGCCTCGATAGTTGTTGCAATCTCTCTGATCTCCCTTTTTGAAGATAGGGATCATAATTCCTGTCTGCCATTGCTTAGGGGCCTGTCCAGATATTCAAGCAACCTGACACACTCGAGTCAGCCGCAGGATACCGTCCTGATTTAAGGCCTTTAACATCTCGGATTGGATTTCATCATCACCTGCAGCTTTGCCAGTCTTCAGGGACTTAATTGCCCATCTGATTTCTGCTTCAGTGATACTACCATGACTATTCCCCGCTCCAAGATGCACCTCAGTTGTTGCTGTCACCGGATTAAGAAGAAATGCAAAGTATTCCTTCCACCTATGCAACACGCTCTTCTCCATTTTCAGAAGCCTTCCATCTGAACTCTTAATAGTTTGTGATGAAAGAGACTTCTTTCCACGGAGGCAGCGCACGATCTGCCAGAATACCTTGTTTGCCGAACAATAGTCTGCCTCCAATTTCTCCCCGAACTTCTCCCAGGCCTTGGCTTTAGCTGTTGATACTGTCTTTGCTGCTGTGTTTCGCGCCTCAGTGTACCGCGCTCGACTCAAAGTTGACTTATTTGCAAGCCATAGCAAATAGGCTTCCTTCTTTGCCTTGATAGCTTCTTGGACTTCACCGTTTTACCATGCAGTCCTTTTCTCACCGGCTTACGACCACAGCACAGAGCAGCCGAAGTAATTACAGCAGTTTTAAACAACTGCCACTCCTCTTCAACAGTACCATGATCACTGGGTAGTTCTTTGAAGCTTGAAGATATGTTATCTGCAAAGATCTTCCTCACAGCTCTATCCTCCAATGCCTCCCATTTGATGCACCAAGTTTGTCTGAACCTAGTATTACGCTTGGTTGACATGGATTCAGAGAACCACAAAGTGCAGACAACAAGGTGGTGATCAGTTGATAGTTCTGCCCCTCTTCTCACACGAGTATCCAACACTGATCGGAATAAGTCGGCTGAAACGATTACAAAATCAATCAGTGACTTCTGGTCCATTGCATCCCTGTACCAGGCATACTTATGGACATCCCTGTGCTGGAAGAAGGTGTTTGTGATGGAAAGTCCATTGTTGCAACAGAAATCCAACAAGCACCTCCCATTCGCATTTAAATCGGGGTCACCATTCCTCCCAATCACGCCTCTCTACGTTTGGTCATCAGCCCCTACGTGTGCACTGAAGTCGCCCACCAGCATGACAGAATCTGCACTCCCTCTCCTGCTAAGAGCAGCATCAACTTCATCTAGAAAAAGTGGGTACTTTGTAACTGCATTCGGAGCATATGCAACGAATAGAGAGAGAGAGACCGTTTCCCTATCTGAAGCCTCAGGAGACACACGTCTTCCACCTAAGTGGGTCCAATCTGCAACATAATCTGCCAGCCGGGGACTTGTGAGTATCCCCACTCCTGCCTGGGCAATCTTGTTAGGGTCGACACCAGAGTAGAAAAGCTTGCACCCTCCTTCTAAGTCTACAGTTCCAGAACCCGGACGTTTCGTAGAGGTAATACCTATGTTATCCAGTCGATACTGTTTGACTTCCTCCACTAACTCTGATTCCTTTCCTGTCATGGAGAATACATTCCAAGTGCCAATTGACAGCACCCGATCCCGTTGTCGCTTTAACCATTTCTCTTCCTGGGTAAAGGCATGCGCTGCCCCCGACCGTTTCACCAAGCGCATAGCGAGTGCACTGGTAGGGCTTCTCTGAGGCATTGCTCCGAGATAACAGCCGGGAGACTGTCGACTATTTTTAGAACGAGAGCCTCTGCCTAACTCCCGAACACGGGTGACTTTAACCTGCGCCACACCCGCTGCAGTATGAATTCTCTCATTCGTCGACATCATGAGATATATGTTTGTTTGGATACTCTTCGTCTCACTTCTCAACCATGACCTTTCTGGTAAAGGGTGACCCTAAAGTAGCAGTGCTACAGCCAGTATAGCACACAGAATCCCTGAAGTACCCAAACCCCTGACCCACGGTAAGGGGGCATCCACTCAGGGGGTAAATAAAATAAATAAGTTAAAAAATATGCTATTCATTCCCTCCCCCCTCCTGTTGACAAGTTATTATTGACAAGTTGTTAAATGTTTTACATGATATAATGCACATGTGCTTTTTGAAGTGTTTATAGAGATGGGTACGAAACACTATCTGGGTTTGTACACGGTTTTCTTGTCGATATTTTTAGGAGACTTAGTACTGTTAATGTAGGAGAAAACCATAGACTCAGGTTAGCAGGAGGATCGTTACGTCACGGCACAGAGTGCTATGACGTAGCGTTTTCATGAGGTCCTATCTTTCATAATTTAAAAAAAAAATAACTATACATTTTTAGAAAAAAACAAATCATCATTCCTTGATATTGATAACGAATACTATCGAAAACAATTTTTTAAAATTTTCATGAATGTACCCCATTGATTGGCCCTTACATGATGCCCACTCCCTTAACTGGGCATACTCTACATGATCAAAGGAGTTGGGACACCCCTGTGATCACCTGGGGTGTTTCTCCTGGACTGGACTGGGACCACTCATCAAGGTGGACGGAAACCTTAATGCTGATAGCTACCGGGTCATTCTGGATAACGGGGGACTTCCAGCACGACAACGCGCCTTGCCACAAAGGAAGATCCATATCCGACTGGTTTGACGAGATGCGGATTGAAGAACTGGATTGGCCTGCCCAGAGTCCTGATCTCAACCCCATCGGACATCTTTGGGACAAATTGGAACGACGTGTGAGATCCAGGATGGTTCACCCTACATCTGTCCAGGAACTGACCACGACACTCCTCGAGGAATGGAGTTCAATACCTGTGGACACATACCGTAAACTTGTGGACAGTATGCCATGTAGGGTGAAGGCAGTGATAGCAGCTCGGGGTGGTCCTACACACTAGTGATTGAAGCTTTTTGCGGCTTTACGGTAGAGCAACAGGTGTCCCAACTCCTTTGATCATGTAGTGTATGTACAACATGTTTCTTCAGCATGTGTTACCAGAACTCTTGGAAGACATACCATTGAGAGTTCCCCGAGACATGTGGTACCAGCATGATGGGGCACCACCCCATTTCTCCCGGGAAGTACGTGATTACCTTGATGCAAGATTTCCAAACAAATGGATCGGTCGTGGAGGTCCTATTAACTGGCCACCCAGGTCACCTGACCTCACGTCTGGACTACTTTCTCTGGGGACATATGAAAGGTGTGCTGTATGAAACTCCTGTTGAGTCACAGGAAGATCTTGTGGCACGTGTGGTGGCTGCTGCAGCAATGGTAAACGAGATGCCTGGAGTGTTTCAGCGCATCAACCGTTCCATGTTACGACAATGTGAGACTTGCATTGAAACAGGTGGTCGACATTTCGAGCACATTCTATAGTAATAAGACATTACTGACTTGTCTAATTAATGTTCTTTGTAATGATGTGAATAAACGTGTTAAAGGTTAAGTGTGTTTCCGTTCATGTTAATTAATTGAATTCATGTACTGCAGTTGACTGCAGAATCATTTTAGAATAAAACGTTATTAACAACAGATGTTCAAATTGATCCCCTCTAACGTTTTGCCAAGTTTGGTGGTGTAATTTTGAAACACCCTGTATATACTACTCTTAAAACAAAATTATAACATTAGATATATAAGCTTAAAGGAAACTCTTTTCATGAGATATATAAGTTAGTAAAGAAGTACGGAACATAAAATTGTCTTTCTCGCTTTCCAAAATTGTTAAAAATCTGAGGCATGTCAAAATTTATACTCTTCCGTAAAGAATTTTCTTGTTTTTTTACGTTTTAAGTAATTTTTCGAAACGTAATTTTGTGTGAATACCATATATCCGAATAAGGTTTCGATTTATAAGATTTTTAATTCCTTATATTGATGTTTTATTGAACCAGTGTGACCAGGTTTTTAAACTCGAAATTACTACGGCACAAGGCCTCCCATTACTACATATTACTACGTTAAGTGTCCCAAAATACTACCTTATTACTACAGTAAGGGGGCTTTTTACTAATTTTAGATCAGTGCTTTTGAAGTGCTATACAATGCAAGGCAAGAAGTTAACCTTAAACGAGTCGACAGTGAGAGGGAGTGAAAGGGAGGGCCAGCATACTTCAACTAACAACTACCAGCACAAAAGCTGTGGCCTACCGGCGAATGCAGTGCGATGCATTGCGGCGGGCGATGCGAACGTGGCGGTTGCGTGTGGCAGGCGGAGGGAGCGGATGCGGAGTGTGGAAGGAGTGACCAGGTGCCTGCTGCCCTCTACAGGCCAAATCGACAACTGAACTAGCCCGAATCATCGCTAATCACTAATAAGACGAATAAACTAGCCCAAAAATATAGCCCAAATCATCATTCCACTTTAGCCAAAATCTTCCATTTTACGGTAGGCACTGAAAATCGATTTTGCACTTAGGGTGTCTTTTGAGCATTTCTGAATCATTTCTTTGTATTTTTTTTGCAAACGATTGTAAAAGAAAGTTTGAAAAGAGCAAAAAATATTTGAATTACATCATAATTACTATGCATATATGCTGCCTACCATTTTTTTCAAGCGTAGCTAAATAACACTAATAACAATAATAAAAAATCAGGGAAATGAAAAGTTGATCTTATAAACGGAATGCTATTCCTGGGAAGTGTTTGAACTTAGGAACCAATGTGGGTCATCCCAGATCTTCATAGATAGAGAGATTGTTGGCAACTCTTCTATCTAGTTGAGCAATGGACCTGAGGGTAACATTTTTGAAGGTCTGAAGATCTTTCCATCTCGATTTGCAAATGGAAGCCCAAGCAGGCATACCGTGAAGTAAAATGGCACGAATCACTACCTTGTATAACAAGAGTTTGTTGTCCACTCTGAGAGCGCTGTTTCGCCCCAGTAGCGCGATGAGACTAAACTTCGCTTTCTAAGCCTTGTTAAGTGAATATTGGACATGGTCGTTCCATTTGAGCTTGGAATCAATCACAACTCAGAGGTACTTATAATTTTTAACCCACTCAAGCTTCCTACCATTAGGATGAGGGGCCTTGGAGGGTTTTTGCGTTTGCGTGTGATGAACATGGCTTTACACTTGTTAACATTCAGCTGTAAGCGCCACTTAGAGAACCAGCTCTCACACTGGTGTAAAGCTTTTTGCAGACGGCTGATGACGTGGACTGGATTACGTGCCCAGGTCATGATGGACCCGTCGTCAGCGAACAAGTAAAGATTGCACTTTGTAAACTTAGGAAAGTCGTGGATAAAGAAATTGAACAAGGCAGGCCCCAAGACAGAGCCTTGGGGAACACCAGCATTAACATCAGAAGGGTCAGAAAAGGAGTCACCAACCTTAACACGGAAGGTCCTGTTTGTCAGAAAGGAGCGAACCAAGGCAATCAGGTCATCATAGATGAGTAGGTCGTTCGCGTAATGATTTTGGATTGATCGCCAATACATTCGTATATCTTACCTATTTTCTTTTAAATTTGCTTATCTTTTTTTATAAAAAAATTTTGTTACACTTTTTGAAAGAGTAAATCGCAGATAGATATTTTTTATTTTTTTTAGATAAAATTATCCGACTTCCCTGCTGTAGATAAAAACGCGATGGCCTTTGAATTGATGGTTTTAAATTAAAGAGTCTTTGTTTAATCTTTTTCTAATATTGAAATTAATATTCTAACACCTCGGAACAATAATTAACCAGTTACATAAGTTTTCATTCATAAATTATTAAGAAAATGAAGTGTTAAAAAGTTAATGTCGGCGATTTGCTAGCCCTGAATTCATTGTACACTACATGATCAAAGGAGTTGGGACAGCTGTTGCTCTACCGTAAAGCCACAAAAAGTTTCAATCAGTAGTGTACAGGACCACCCCGAGCTGCTATCACTGCCTCCACCCTAAATGGCATACTGTCCACAAGTTTACGGTATGTGTCCACAGTTATTGACCTCCATTCCTCTAGGAGTGTCGTGGTCAGTTCCTGGACAGATGTAGGGCGAACCATCCTGGATCTCACACGTTGTTCCAGTTTGTCCCAAAGATGTTCGATGGGGTTGAGATCAGGACTCTGGGCGAGCCAATCCAGTTCTTCAACCCGCATCTCGTCAAACCAGTCAGATATGGATCTTGCTTTGTGGCAAGGCACATTGTCATGCTGGAAGAGGAACGGCCCGTCACCGAAGTGTTCCCACAGCGCTGGAAGTGCGCCGTTATCCAGAATGGTCCTGTAGCCATCAGCATTAAGGTTTCCGTCCACCTTGATGAGCGGGCCCAGTCCAGTCCAGGAGAAACACCCAACTCTTTTGATCATGTAGTGTACTTGGCGGTTACAATTAGTTGAAGATTTAATGATGTCATAGAATGCTCTCTATCGCTAGTGATCAGCACCCAGCAGGAGTGCGTTGATAGCAATGGCGTATATTAAAGATAGACTCCGAATCCTATTGTTACCTGCCGCGAAAAGTGAAGCAAATTGAGCCATGATAGTTCTGGGCAGGAGTGAGCCCTGGAGTAATTAGCTGTCTGGCTGCTTTTGTTTTTGAAGATTTCGGGCCTGAGGAATAATTAATTCAAAACCATTCCTCAAAGTTAAACTGCGTACGACTATACAAACAGACAAGAAAAAGGATCAGGAATCATTTTCCACAAAAATAAATCAAAAATACGTAACTGAAAGACAATCGAAACAAAATTGAAACCATGATCGAAAAATTGTTTATAAAATATAATAAAATACTTCAAACACAAAGTAAACGAAAAGATAAACTTATCAGTCCGTGATCGGCATTTGAAAGAATTATTAATCAGCTACTCTCATGTTTAGCTATGTGTTTTGCATCATCTTCACTCACTTTCGGCCATGACAGTTCTGGGCATGGAGCTTCCCAAATTGCTTCAAGTTACAACAATAGGATTTGGATTCTATCCACAGCCCATTAGATAAAGACCTGAGTGCTGTTTTCAAAATGGCGGCGCTCGCAGGTAGACTGTCTGTGTGAAATTAACTGAAATAAAAGAATTATTTCACAAATTTGCTTTAATCTTCTAACGAAATCTAAGTTTTTGAACTTATTTAAATGGCTTTATGTTTCAATCAAAACAATGGCAACATACGTGCAAATAAATATAGTTTCATTTTTTTCAAAGTAGAGCCATCTACGGAGGAAGAGAAAAAGCATCTTTTCTATAAAAAATTTCGAAACCATATATGATGGTTTTAGAAATCTGCAAAAATTAGTTCCTGTAATAGATTAATTATTTTGGTTAGATTTTGTAAGAAAATTAAAGCAAATTTATGAAATAATTCTTTTATTTCAGCTTATTTCACACAGATAGTCCGCCTGCGAGCACCACCATTTAGAAAACAGCACTCAGGCCTTTATCTATATCGGGCTGTGGTCTATCTTTAATATATGTCATTGGTTGATAGAACTATGGCCGCTGCCAAAGAAATAAGGAGTTGCGCTCGTTCATTAAAAGAGATTACTGTAATTATTTCACATACCTGGAGTTCATCGAGCATCATCATGATATTTGAAATGAAAAAACGAGGGTCCAAAGAGATGCGGTAGAAACCTTTATTTGCCTGACGCGTTTCAACTAGACGTTATCATCGGAGGCGGTTAAGCTACAGAGATGTGAGGCTGGCCAGGCCTGGTATTTATACATATAAGACAAGTTGTTAGGGCCAATGGAATAATTACAAAAAAGAGGGGGAGACATTAATTAAATTTAATTAATGTGTGAAAATTAAAAGTGTGAAATTAAATTGCATTTAATTAAAGTGTGAAAATTAAAAAAAGTGAAATTTTTTTGCGTGAGCGGCCTGGTTGCATTTTGTTCATTTGGCCTATGTTTATCGCCGACATGATCGATGATTAACTGTGGACTAGTTTCCACCGTCGCCAACAGAGGGCGCCATGAGTCATAAGTAACTAGAGAGCCTAGAAAATAGTAGTGCAAAGAAGTGCTCTCTATGCAAACGAAAGTGAAACTGCACTTGAATCGAGTGTTTTTGAATGGGCTAAAACATAACATAAGCTGAGAAGAAATTATGAAAATTATAGTCGTATGTCACTGACAAAATGTCAGAGAAAAGGATCAAATTTATGTTCACGATAATGAACTTTTTTATAAAGTCCGACGCGTGAATACTTTTTCACCATAAAAAAATTAATACAGTTTTTACAAACTGGTTTCATACAGTTTTACATGATTTTCATGCATTTCTAAATAAATTTAACACAATTTTATAGGAATTTAATACGATTTTAAATGAATTTACCGGTGAAATACCCTTTCAGTACAGAAATAAGGAAGAATTTTTTTTTTAAATTACTGTATTATTTTAATAAATAGCGAAAAATAGTAAAGAAAATTCCACGGCCTGGATTTCTTTACTATTTTTCGTTATTTATTAATTAATATCGGAGATAATGGCGTGAAAAAACCCTCCAATGACCATTTTTCAAAATATTCTTTGTATTATTTTAGTTTAATTACGCAGTGGTTAAATGTTACTCTTTTTACGTTTGTGTAATTTGTTTATGTTACAATTTTGTTTTCTGTAATTGAAATGTAACTAAATTCTCAGTAAATTTACTAAAGTAAATAATAGTTAAAGATAACAGGAAACCACTGATCCACATAAAACTTTTAATCGGACGTATGCGCATTTCGGCAGCCACGCTGCCTTCTTCAGCGTACACAAGGATTTTGATCAGAACAGATAAACCTGTTCAGATAAAGGGCAAGGATTTACAACATCTTTTTATAGTACAAAGTCAGGGAAAAACAGCCAATAGTGAACAAGTTATTACAGCGCAAAATAAAGGAACAATCAAAAAATTTTTACCAAATTTTACAAACAGCCAATTAGATCAAATTACAACACAAAATACAATAAAATTACAGGGTCACTCTGTCGCCATTGATCTGGTTGTCGCTCGTCAAGTTCGGTCTTCTCTTGGTCAATTTTGGTAGATGTATCCGATTTCCGATGTCTTTTAGGTGGGTTACATCTACTGGGCCCCCGTCACTGTTCAATAGTTTTCTAGGATCCTCCGTGTTAATCGCAAAAGATTCCACAAAATTCAGCAGACGGCTGTCACCAGTGCTGTGTATAATGTCGAAGTTTTCTTGCTTAAAGTCATGTCCTTGGTCCAGGATATGGTCCGCAAACCTCGATACTCCATATTTCCCGTTTCTAATGCATGTAAGATGTTCATTAATTCTAGTACAAATTGCCCTGCGGGACTGACCATAATAGACTGCCTCACATTTGGCACAAGGCAGTTTGTACTCACCTGGTTTGTCTTCTGGGGCAATTTTGTCTTTGGGGTTCTTCAGCCGTTTTACTAACGTGTCAGAGCTTCTGTAAGTAATTTCCATACCAAAGTCTTTGGCGATCTTTTCCATGCCTTTGTTCAGTTGCCTGTTATACGGAAGTACCAGTCTTGCATCAGTTTTCCTGCTTCTCTGTAGCGTAGTGATTTTTTGTACGGTCAATTTTCGTTAAACTCGTTTGGTAATATTGTCAACCACATCTTTGAAACCATTCTGCCTAGCAAACTCATTAATGGTTTGGATTTCCTTCATCCTGTTTTCTTTTCTCAACAGAATCACATGTGCTCGGTGCACCATGTGCCTGAATGCCGCAAGTTTTTGGAGGTGGCAGTGATTGGAACTTTTCTTTATATAGTTTGCGACAAAGTTCTTCCTATAAATATTATAGTCTAGTGTCTGATCATTCCTGGTTATCCTGAGGTCCAGAAACGGGAGGCTGCCATTGTCTTCCATTTCCTTTGTGAAATTGATATTTGGACATAGTTTGTTCAAATTGTTCAAAAACATGCCTAAATTTTCTTCGCAGTTGAAGATTGCGAATACATCATCAACATACCGCAGCCAAATGTTTGGGAAATATTTAAATTCGGATATGGCCTGGTTTTCAAGTTTTCTCACATAAATGTTGGCAATGGACGGGCTGATACTACTCCCCATTGGAGTGCCATCGGTCATTTTATACCATTTATTGTTGAACAGGAACACGTTGTTAAAAACAATAAGCTTAATCACCCTGATGACGTCACTCACTACGCAGTGAAAGGGTTAAGGTAAAAGACATCTTTTTCATTCAGCTGTCTGGAGATGGATCCTAACTTATGGTGGTTTCTAGTTTGCTTGTAGTTGAGAGCATTCGCAGTTAATTGGTTTTGTAATCGATTTTTTAGTTCGGAGTTCTTACTTGCATCCAATCCGGGATGCCAGTGTAAAGTGGCAGAGACTGAGTCTAGCAGGTCTAGTTTATTTTCTTGTGCGAATTTGAAGCCTTTTTCCAAACAGTCTAATTCTTCCTGAGAGAAGGTAGCTTGTGATTTGTTAATTACAATGTTTACCTGGTTGTCCTTCTTCTGCTCCTTGCTTTTAACATTATGATTGCTTAGCTTCTGGAGTTTATTGTGTAGACCTTGATATTTCTTTCCAATTTTGTGATAGTTGACCCTGTGCACTTTCCTCATCAGGTAAGTAAATTCTAATGGAACCAGCTGCTCAGTAAGGTAAAGGTTCCATTAGAATTTACCTTGCTGAGCAGCTGGTTTCATTAGAATTATTGTCAACAACATCGACTCACCGACGGACCTACTAGCTAAGTACATTTTAAAAACTATTTACTTAAGTTAAACCTAAATGGATTGGACTTCACAATTAAAAATTCAGTGGATTTGTGTCAAAAGTTTAGCAATACTCTGATTGAAAACGAGGACTGGTTGGTCTCATTTGACATTGAGTCACTTTACCCAAGCATACCGCTTTTAAGAGCCATTGAGGCTCTTGAAGACACTATGGATGACAATGAGCGGCCTCTTGGTGTAGTGAGTGACGTCATCAGGGTGATCAAGCTTATTGTTTTTAACAACGTGTTCCTGTTCAACAATAAATGGTATAAAATGACCGATGGCACTCCAATGGGGAGTAGTATCAGCCCGTTCATTGCCAACATTTATGTGAGAAAACTTGAAAACCAGGCCATATCCGAATTTAAATATTTCCTAAACATTTGGCTGCGGTATGTTGATGATGTATTCGCAATCTTCAACTGCGAAGAAAATTTAGACATGTTTTTGAACAATTTGAACAAACTACCGTAAATATTCTACTATAACGCGACCTCTTGTATAACGCGACTCCACTTTTTCGGCCCAAAAAATCGGCAAAAATCCTATCCTCTTGTATAACGCGACCCCCATTTTTGACTCCTCGTGAGAAATAAAATGTACGAACTTATACAGAAAAAAAATCTTTATTTTAAAATAGTCTGGATATTTAATATTCAAAAACCTTCAAAATCTGATTCATCTGTGTCTTCGAACAGGTCTTTCCAATCTTCCTCAGTTAATTTGACATCTGTATCCCAGTCTTCTTCCTCTAAACAATTGGCTGCATCTTCATCTTCATCTTTTCTAGTTCTGGACACTGAACGCTCTTACCTCTCAGCGCCTTTTTTGCCTTAGGCATCTTTTCCAAAGAAGACTTTTGTTTTTTCCATTCTCTAATGTTAGTTTCTGGTACATCGAATTGTCTCGATGCCTGCAGATTATTGGTTCTTTCCGCGTACTCTACTACCTTCAGTTTGAAACTGGCAGCATAAGAAAAACTTTTTTTGTTCTTGAAGCCATTTCTAATCAAACCTTTTTCAGAATAAAAATTCATCATATTAATACTAATTTATAAACCGGTAGAAGCACAGAAATCAGAAAGCCAAGTCATTTACAAAAAAAGAATAAAAAAAACAGAAAAAAAAGAAAAAGTACCTTAGTTTTGCTGAGTGAAGAATCTCTAAGTCCTGAATCACTAAATGCAGGTTGAAGAATCACTAAATAAATATGCTGTAGATCGAATCTAAAAGTGTTGATGAACTTGATGAATAGGTTGTACTGAGTTACACTCACATTGCCAGAGTTTATATAGTGCTTGCAGTGCTATTGTCAATCAAATCTAACCAATCAACACAAAGTGGTATATTGGGTGGCAATGTCCATTGGCTGAAGAGTTCTTTTTTTACATGTTTTTATGGAATGAATCAGCATATTGTGCCTGTTTGTAACCCAAATGATTTTAATGGGGGAAATTAAAAGTTCAGTTACATGCATTTTTACACCAAAATTCAATTTAATTTTGGAACATTTGAATTTAATTCGTCTGAAGCAGTTTGCAAGTTTATAGCCCTACATTGATAGGGAAAGCTTTCTCACTCGCACATCGACAAAAAAACACAACAGTACATCAATTTTCTTAATAAAAAGACAAGTAATCTTTATTCAGTTTAATATTTTCACTACATAAGCTTTCTTGTAGGCTTTGGTTCGAGGCAGTTTTGAAGTAGGCCTAATTAGAAGTTTCGATGTTTGGGAGAAGTTATTATCGATGTTGTTATTATCGATGTTATTATCGACGATCGGCCGCAGTCGTCGGAGGGCTGATTTTTATCCTCTAGTATAACGCGACCCAGCAAATTTAGATGCTGTTTTAGGCCAAAAAAATTCGCGTTATAGTAGAATATTTACGGTATGTCCAATTATCAATTTCACAAAGGAAATGGAAGACAATGGCAGCCTCCCGTTTCTGGACCTCAGGATAACCAGGAATGATCAGACACTAGACTATAATAGGAAGAAGGACTTTGTCGCAAACTATATAAAGAAAAGTTCCAATCACTGCCACCTCCAAAAACTTGCGGCATTCAGGCACATGGTGCACCGAGCACATGTGATTCTGTTGAGAAAAGAAAACAGGATGAAGGAAATCCAAACCATTAAAGAGTTTGCTAGGCAGAATGGTTTCAAAGATGTGGTTGACAATATTACCAAACGAGTTCAACGAAAATTGACGGTACAAAAAATCACTACGCTACAGAGAAGCAGGAAAACTGATGCAAGACTGGTACTTCTGTATAACAGGCAACTGAACAAAGGCATGGAAAAGATCGCCAAAGACT
>JAHWFO010028052.1:0-11011 GCA_023313115.1 Rhysida immarginata | reverse complement strand
GCATGTGCCTCGGCCATTTCCAAGCAGCAATTTGCTTTAAAATCAAACTGAGCTAGATGTACGCTTGAAGCGAAAAGCAGCTTGAAAATCCTCTTGCTTCACGCAACTAGCGCATATCAGCTTGGTGTTTAGGACAGCTTGAGCTTGAAAAATCACACGCAATACGCTTAAAGCTTCAAGCTACACGCTCCAAGCGAGCTATGGGAACGCACCTTTACTCTTGTCAAAATCCAGTTTTTGGCTAATTCAGGCGAAATAAGACGGTATAGGAAAACTTGTGATGTATTAAAAAGTGTTTAGAATCTAATTTTAAACACCCCTTTGTTAAAAAAATTTTTCAAACTTTCAACTGGAAGTACCAGTTTCACTTTTTTCAAAAAAAAAACGCAGTTTTTTTGTTAATATAGGCGAAATAAGACGGAATAGGAAAATTTATACAGTATACAAAAGTGTTTAAAAGTTAATTGTAAACAATCTTTGTTACCAAAATTTTGCAAAATTCCAACCGGAAGTACCAGTTTTACTCTTATCAAAATCCAGTGTTTTTCTAAAAAAAGTCAAAGAAAATGATATAAGAAAATTTGGAATCTATACCAAAGTGCTTGGAAGCTAATTTGAAGTAACTTTTATTCACAAAATTTCTATCGGAAGTAGCCATTTCAGACAGTTGTTTAATTTTTTTCTGTATTTGGACCGGGACATTTACGTATAAGAAAGTCGGGTGGTGACCACACCTCATTTTTTTATATAGAAATTATGAACTAAAATTAAAAATTTCAACGGAATCGAGTTATACTTATGTCAAAAATTGATATTCTGTAAAAAAATTATAATCGAATTCTTGCGTCCTTTCCCTGATAATAAAAAGAACTGCTGGTTTCCGTGCGAATCGTTCCTGCTGGATTCAAGCATGCAAGATCGTTAAAAAACTGAGCACCCGTAACAATTTATCTATTACATAACTTTTTCAAAACAATTTGGACATGCCATGGTGAGACATAGTAAGTGGTGAGATATTTTTAATTTTTCACTACGTTGACATGGAAGAAGTAGAATGGGAAGCGAAGCTCTTAACAGTTACAATGCTAAATCAGTGAAATAATAACAGCGCCAATTCCCTGCAGTGATGAGTCTATTTGGGGTCAACTTCCGCTGTTCCTTTCATCCCCCGTTGTTATTTTAATTGCTGCCATGCCAGAATGCCCTCTGCTGTTCTACCATGCCCTCTTCCTCCCCATAGATGATTTTTAAAAAAATTTCCTTTCTGTTCGAAAAGATTGCTCTTTTAGAATCTAACTTCCGTGTGCTCTCCATGTCGATGTTGGACGTGAAGAACAAAATTTTCGATGAATGAAGAGTTATACAATTGAAAGACAGATATTGGAGTTACTTAGCAGTAATGGAGCGATCTCGCATATTACTCTGTGCGATGGCGCCACTGCACTCTACACTTCCGGTTTCATGGATTCATTTGCTTGAATGCTATAGTTCATCCAACAAGAGAAATACAGGGTGTGTCACAGGAATTTTCAGATTAGCCAATCAGAGAAAGGGGGCCTCATGCGCTTAATCACTTCTGTCTCATGTCTCATTGAAGAAGCGCTTTATAATATTACAGCAGAAGCTTTAATATTATTCAATTGCTTTGCTTTAATTATAATTAAAAATGTTGTACCCTTTATAAAATTATCTTTTAACTCAATTTTATATATATCGTTGTTCGAGATTCCCTGGGCCTTTTCTTTCCAGGAGTCGAAAAGCGAGGAGAGGGGGGTGGTAGCTTCGCATGAAGACGCTTCGTTTCCTTCTTGAACAATTGTTCGAACGCAAGAAAAAGAAACTTGCGTTGCCTTGGAAGTTTCTTCTATCAAAGCAGAAGAGCTTTTAAAACACTATTTTCCTTTAAAGTAGCAAAATACGTTCCACACAAATCTCCCTAGCCTGGGTGGGAATTGTTTTTCCTTGTTTGGCTGAAGAGTTGTTGCACGGGCATCGCCATTACAAATTGACTTGTGCAGCCGCTGAAGGAGAGATCCCACAAAGCATTGCGGATGAGTGAGTAGTCGATATCAGACCGGAAAAACACCCTGTTTTTCTCTTGTTGGACGAAGTATAGTTGTAATGCTCCGTGTCACAAGTTATTTTTATTGTGTCGCCTTCATGCTGTGTTGTACTTCAATGCTCTAGCCACAAAGGAGGATATCAATTTCTTAAGAACCCAGAAATGAAAAAAAAAAGTGTTAACTTGCAATTAAAAGACAAAAACCTCACTCGAATCAGTTATGGGAGCCATTAGATAGATCTGTGGTATGCAAGTTACCGAGGATTTCTTAGAAAAATCCAACTGAATTAGATATGTAAATATAATCGAAAAGCATATATTTTTAATATATATAGAATATTTAAATTTTATTCCAAGATTTGTAGTAATTCTTTGTATATAAATAATATCGACGTGCTTATAAAATAAACTTAATAAAATATACACTAATTCATATCACCGTTACTTTTACAAAAATCCTCTTTTGTTCAAATCATTTAACATTCTTAACTATAAAATATGTTACATATGGTGTCTTACAATTCATTTTACAAACTTTTAGGGGAGTTAGTATGGGTGATTCTAAGCAAAAAAAAGTTCATATGAACATGGATCCGAATTTGAACAATAACTGAGATATGAACAGAAATAAAATTGCCGCCACCAAGATCAACAAGTTAATAACTCAGGTTCTGTAAAGCCTAGATTAATGAAATTTGGGGGAATAACAGGGTACATAAGTCTGTGTATGCCGTTAAAATTTGATTGAATTCAGTCGAGAAGTTTCCGAGTTACACAGTCTAAATTGTAACAAGTACTAGGAACTTTTTTGCTTAGAATCACCCATACTAAATCCCCTAGAAGTTTGTACAATGAATTCTGAGGCACCCTGTATAATAAACTAGAAATGCACACGTCACATGACGGGTGTCAACCGTACAGGTTGAAGAGTAAAGAAATGAAAATACATAGAAAAATAAAAATCAGCCCAATCAGCCACATTTTCGTCCTATAAAAATAAAAATACCCTGAATATCTCCCTAACTTATATTTCACAATGTTATGATGGGAGTACCACTGACAGGCAAGTTACAGAAAGAAGTAAAATATTAGAAGCCGTAAAGCTTGAGACTGGTGATTTCATTATGGCTGATCGCAGAATAATGGTACAAGATTTATTTGTGACAAGAAAAGTCTGTGTCAATACTCCGACCATGTTAAAAGGCAAATCACAAATTGAAGCTGAAACTGTTATTAAAAATCGAAAAGTTGCATCCAAATGAATTCATGTGGAACGCATTATAGGGGCTTCAGCAAAACTTACAAACTGTTAAAAAAGAACTCCCAAACACAAAATATTGCCTTGGTGTTACGGCGAAAAAAACCTCGCTGTAACAAAACACGCATCTTTTGGAGGAGCAAAGTTCCCGAGATTCAACGCGGCGAAAGAAGAGCTAGAGATTCGATTACCTGCACGAGGAAAGGCGACAGGAGACGACAGGAGAATTCGACAGAGCGAATTACGAAGTCGTCAGAGTCGGATCGAGTGCCTTCGATGAACGGGGAGCGACGGAGACGACAGGAATTCAGCAAAGTCAAAACGAATGCCAGGCATGGAGGCATTATCGTTCCTCGGCGAAGGAGCAAACTGCTGAAGGAGAAAAACATTTCGACAGCTTCTTGTCGGGGAAAGCAAAACGTTCCCGCGGCAGAGGTGAGCTCGTCCGGCAGTGGAAATTTCCAGGCGTCATGCAACGCAGCGAGGGTCGGCCGGATTCCCGAAAACAAGTTCACGCCTGTCAACCTTTTGAGCATTACCAGCTTCGAGGTGGAAATGTAGTACGAGAGCCGTGAGCCCGAGGAAAATACGTGTATCGTGTGCTGGCAGCGCGTCCGTTTTCTCAGCATTCTTCCCTACAGTTTGACGGCGTTCGTCCACGACCGAATCGGCAAGATGGTGGCTCGTCAGTGAATTGTGCAGCGTGGGTTTTACGACACGAGTGCAGAGTTAAATAGTGAGTACTGAATTCTCAATTCTTTCCCGGTAATTTTTCTTTAAAGGAAAGCTTCCGAGTGCCGTGTAAATTAAAAGTTAGGCTTATCGCCCGTAATTTCGTTAAGCCGCATATTATTGTGTGCGCAACATAGAGAAAGAAAGTAAACCCTCTAGAGTGTGGATCACGTGACTTTGACCGTGGAATCCAGGGGCCATGTTGGTGTAGTATAAGACGACTCATTAATCAAATAACGTACCTTCTATATACGACTTTGTGGAGTTGTCTTGTTTTAGCGAGTGCAGAAAAAGATTTAAAAAATTTAGATTAAATAATATGCATTTTTAAAAAGAAAAAAATATTTTTGGTGCCTCTCATTTAAATATGAATTCAGAAAATAATAAAAGAAATTCAAATTTTTCTATTAAGCTCATGCTCACAAGTTAAATTTAAGATTGCGTTTATTTTTTTTTAATCCATATGCTTTTTTTTTAAACTATAAAATCTTGGCTTTTCTCCTACTCCAACATGGACGCCTGGGTGCTTCCGGTTCCACGCTCCGTTCAATGTGAAAGTCACGTGATCCACACTCTAGAGTTTATACTTCCTTTCTCTATGGTGCGCAAGCATTTTCGTCGGTGCAATTACGCTCGAATATTAATGCGGTGTAATTTAGTGTGCTTTGCCAGTTATTAATTAGTGTGTTGCTCTACTACGAAAAATACTGGTATATGGCGAAGGAGATGTATAGTGTTTGTATCACGAGTGTTTTTTATGCATTCTATTTATAAATTTTGTTTCTCCCTTTCACAGGTTCTTTTTATTGACGCTGTTCTTTGACCTTTGTTTTGAATTGAATTTTAAGACACTTATTAAATTATAAGACTTTGAACTCAGTTCTGTACTGTAGTACACCAGTATCGGACTCGACTTAGTTTTATTGTATTTTACGTGTATATCAAATCTATTTGAACTGAATTCAAGTGGATGCAAATGCCCTAATATCACGTATGGACTTTAGCGGATTTGATCAAGTGTCATGTTGTATTGTGTGGCATCTTGTTAATTGCTTAATGCTTCTTTTGTTTGAAACAGTTATCATTTACTTCTTTTAATAATTAAAATAGGCTTAAGAGTAGCACATAAGAGTTATTATTTATAAAGTGCGTATAGATTTGAACAAATCAAATGTACTATTGTGTTATGCTTTATGCTTACTTATTGTAGTTATCAGATAGTAGTATTCAATGCTTTAGTGAATTGTTTATTTGTAGTGCTACTCAAGATTTCGGCTTTTATTTAAAGCTTTATTGGAATTATTAATGTTCATTCATTGCTCAAATTATTTGCTCATAGCTTTAGCATTAAGATCAGTTCGTTCAATTTAGTATTATAACATTATTGCATTTACCAATTTGTGTATTTGTTTTTTGCTATTGCTTTCATACTGCTTTATTTCATTTTTGTGTTTATTTCTTGAATTTATTTTATGCCATTGAAGTTAGTTGTTTAATAAAATGTTTTCGTACGTACTTAAATCGTAGTGCTTTGACTTACTGTCCCGTTTTTGTGTTAAACCCTAGCAAAGCTTTCACTGCGCAAATTGGCACGTGACACTAAGTACTGCAGCCTACGTTTAAGAAACGTCTTCGTGGTAGTCTAGAGCGTGTACAGTCGATTAAGCTCTGTTTACATACGTCGTCGTGGTAGTCTACAGCGTGTACAAGTGTTTAGTTTCTGTAAGAAACATCATCGTGATACGCAGAATTGTGTACAGCCATTTGTGGCTCTGCTATTACGTCGTCGTGTTAAGCAGTGCATTCGGCTCGACGTCGGCCTCAGGGTTAACGTCATAGTGGCACACAGAGATTTGTTGTGTGTAGACGTCTATTTTTGGTGTTTTAGAAAGTGTATTGCGCTACTATTGAATTACCAGTGCTACTGTGATGGTGATATTTGTGAAAACGTGTGATTAAGACGTCGGATTTTGTGTCATCAGATTAATCAGATTTGCTGTTGTTAAAAAAAAAATCAGTTTTGTGCAAGTGATTGTGGATTTCAACCTACTGTGTTTGTGCAGTGCGAGTGTTTTCAGTGCTCCATGGTTGTCTTTAAGTTTCCTCTTAGCCAAGCTAGCCTAAGTACTGCAGCGTACGTTTAAGATACGTCATCGAGAGGTGTCTTACAGTGTCATCAGAGGTTGCACAGGCTGGTGATCATCAGGATACTTCAAGAGGAAGTATTTTCAACGGTTAGTGTTGTGGTGGTGCTTCAGAATTGTGTTACTTTGTGCTTTCATTTGTGTTACTTACCAAAGTACATAAAGAAAAAAAAATATGGCTAAGAAAAAGACATCTGAAGAAGAGAAATTGGAGGAACAGATTAAGAAAAATCTGAATTCGACCAGATTCAAAGACAACCTAGGGTACTTCAATCAATGTTTTTTATTGTTAGTCGACCAGTTGACCTCGTGTTCCACCAAACAAAAAATGGACTTGCACATTGGCGCCTTCGGGAAGCCAACTTAGGAAAGCATAAAAGCGGTAAAGTCGAATAATCGGGAAGAGCTAGCTGACAAGACTCGAGACCTATTAAATGGGGATAAGAGGAGTGCTGAAAGTCCCATTCAAATGATCAAAGCTCTAAAAGAGGACGACACCAAAGGCTTTGAGCGAGAGAAACGCCAGCCCCTTTCCAAAGCAAAGAGGCTCAAAGACAGTCAGTCGTAGAAGGATAAACTGACGTGCGTGCAGTGGTCAGTACCTGGAAATGTGCAGACTCGTCAAAAAAAGAAATTGTAAATGGCTAGAAAAGTAAGTTCGCAAAACGAATACTTCAGAATGTGAAAGCTCCATAATTCCTAGAGGATGGTCTTTTGTTTAAGGAAGAGGAAGGAGGTCCTCGATTACTCGTCCCTAGGCAAAAATCAACCATAGACAAAGTCATCAAGTCTTGTCACGACGATCCTACAGCAGGACACCTGGAGGTCAATAAGACGGTCCAACGAGTAAGGTGCAGCTATTTTTGCCCGAAAGTACGCAAAGACGTCACCCGATATGTGAATTCGTGTGATAATTGCCAACGCAACAAAGTGCCTCTTCAATTGTGATATGTACATCTGCAAACGTTAGACGTTCCTTCGTGTCCGTGGCATACCATCGCCCTCGATTTTGTGCTACCTTTACCTTGAACGGAATGAGGGCATGATGCGCTTCTTACCGTTACAGACAAATTGTCCAAACGAATTCGACTGTTTGCCTGTACCTCCACAATCGCCGCAGAAGCTACAGCTGAACTTTTGGTTCAGGAAGTGTTTAAAATACACGGATTCCCACGAGTCATTATTTCAGACCGGGATGTACGGTTCACCTCTTCCATGTGGGCATCCATCTTTGCTATACTGCAATCATCGTTGAAGCAGTCCAGTGCATTCTACCCGCAGACTGATGGACAGTCGGAGAGGACGAACCAGACAGTCATTCAAGTTTTACGGCATTACTTTAATGAAAATAAGACCGATTGGGACACTAAATTGACAGAGATCGAAATTGCGATTAATTCCGCGTGTTTTGAAAGTACGAGACTCTCTCCATACAAATGTGATCTCGGTCGAGAAGTGTCTGCGCCCCCTAGACTTAACAATCTTACTCAACGAGCCAACGAGGAGACCTCATTGTTAAGTCGCATGGCAAGTCAACTTAGAGAGGTGAGGGCTAGACTTAAAAAAGCCAATATAGGCTACACCAAATATTATAATCGTCATACACCTTTCACACTAAAGGAAGGTAATTTGATGTTAGTCAGAGACTCTCGATTGCAAAACTACAAGGGCAGAACAGGAAAGAAGTTATATAACAAGTTCCTAGGACCGTTCAAAATTCTCAAGGTATATAACAAGGTGACTGCCAAACTTCAAATTCCAAGGTCGGTCTACCGGTGCAATCCGACCTTCCATTGTAACTTCTTAAAGCCCTACAAGCAACGAAAAAAAGGAAAAAGGAAGCCAGGGCCCATCGCAGATCTGCGTATTTCCGATGTCTACAAGGTAGAAAAGCTCCTTGACGTCAAGGGAAAAGTGCTGTTCCGGAAGTTTCTGGTTAAATGGTCAGGATGCTCAAAGCCAACTTGGGAACCGGAAGCGAATCTGCACCGTTGCCGAGGTTTAATTGCAAAGATGTTCGCAGAGAAACGAAAACGACCCCAACCTAGGCCATCGCAGCCTATTAACACATGATCTGGCAGTAGTTCGTTGCAGGATCACCCCGTTTCTCTGCGATCGCCATGCGGGAGCGTGTTACAGCGAAAAAAACCTCGCTGTAACAAAACACGCATCTTTTGGAGGAGCAAAGTTCCCGAGATTCAACGCGGCGAGAGAAGAGCGGGAGATTCGATTACCTGCACGAGGAAAGGCGACAGGTGACGAGAGGAGAATTCGACAGAGCAAATTACGAAGTCGTCAGAGTCAGATCGAGTGTCTTTGATGAACAGGGAGCGATGGAGACGACAGGAATTCAGCAAAGTCAAAAAGAATGCCAGCCATGGAGGCATTATCGTTCCTCGGCGAAGGAGCAAATTGCTGAACGAGAAAAACCTTTTGACGGCTTCTTGTCAGGGAAAGCAAAACGTTCCCGTGGCAGAGGTGAGCTCGTCCAGCAGTGGAAATTTCCAGGCGTCATGCAACGCAGTGAGGTCCGGCCAGATTCCCGAAAACAAGTTCACGCCTGTCAACCTTTTGAGCATTATCAGCTTCGAGGTGGAAATGTTGTATGAGAGCTGTGAGCACGAGGAAAATACGTGTATCGTGTGCTGGGAGCGCGTCCATTTTCTTGGCGTTCTTCCCTACGGTTTGACGGCGTTCATCCACGACCGAATCGGCAGGGTGGTGGCTCGTTAGTGAATTGTGCAGCGTGGGTTTTACGACACGAGTGCAGAGAGAAATAGTGAGTACTGAATTCTCAATTCTTTCTCAGTAATTTTTCTTTAAAGGAAGGCATCCGAGTGCTGTGTAAATTAAAAGTTAGGCTTATCACTCTTAATTTCATTTACTAATTTGTGTATCATAACATTATTGCATTTACCAATTTGTGTATCATAACATTATTGCATTTACCAATTTGTGTATCATAACATTATTGCATTTACCAATTTGTGTATATGTATTTTGCTATTGCTTTCATACTGCTTTATTTCATTTTTGTGTTTATTTCTTGAATTTATTTTATGCCATTGAAGTTAGTGGTTTAATAAAATGTTTTCGTACGTACTTAAATCGTAGTGCTTTGATTTAGTGTCCCGTTTTTGTGTTAAACCATAGAAAGGTTCCACTGCGCAAATTGGCATGTGACACTTGGTTGTAACCTATTTTTTTGTTTCTTTTATTTTATCAAATTCTCGAAGGTCAATTGTTAACAATTTCTATTAATAATGTAAACATGTTTTACCAAAAACAGTTTTTTGTTTAGAAATGGATGATACACTTTTTCATAGAAATACACAAGTTTTAGAAGTGTACATTTGCTAGCTCTGACTATGCCAGATAAATAAAAAAAAAGCACCGTCAGCTAAGTAGCTCAGAGCTTCAACATTCAGAGATTCATCATGTTTCCCCTGATCAGTTGCTTTAATATTTACGTTCAATTCTTTTTGTTGATAATAATTAAAATAAGTCATAATAGGGTCTACATCTGTGCTTGGAAATTTGTTACTACAATCTTCTTTTAGTGCAAACCAATCAATTAAAACTTTCTCTGAAATAATTACATCATTCGAAGAAAATCAAAATTCCAATCATAGGTTTCAAGTCTGAAATAAATTTATACTGATTTATCAGAAATTTAGAATCGATATGCTGAAGAAACCACCTTAGCTATCGAAATATATATAAATTATGTCGTCGATATATTACTTCTTTCCAACTCTTCACTATAGAAATATTATTATTATTAATTAATATTTAGGTTATTCTACATCTCAATTAACACCTTTTGCGTCTTTTCAGTGAAGCACCACGTCTTTTTAACTCTGTTTATAAAGCCACAACATTTAGTTTACTGTAGTCTGCCATAACGTCTATAAACCGGAAGCATAGTGTACAGCGGCGCCACCTAGGGAATGAGTTTTCCGAGATCGCCCCATTTGTATCCTTGGCGATCGCTCTTCCTCAACTAAGTGTAATTTTAGTTCCTGACCACAGACCACAGGAGAAGTACCTATCCTTTCAATGACTCCAACTTAACCATGGAGGGAATGACATACAATAGATCACTTGGCTTCATTACGTTTCGACTCATCCAATGGGGAAGGCCGCCGAAATTTATCCCGCCAGATGGCGTGTGTGTTCTATCAATCATTCACGTGTAAGCACCATAATGGCTGGCTATCGGTGTTGGTCCGTTAAAGTGCTAAAAATAGAATTATCACGCCGACAAGCATCAACAAGAGGACGTAAAATTGATTTAGTAGAAAGGTAGATAATGATTTATTCAATCTTATGACCACTTTTATAATTCTGCACTGTATTTGACTTCTGTCTGCTGTCATATTCTTTGCGTTTTGTTTTTTCACATGGTGTTGGTTTTCCGTTTTCCCATAGGTTAGAAAGTTATGATAGAAACGTAAATTTTAGAAATATTGTACAGGGTGATTCAGTCAATTTCTGACCATTTCAGTACTATGATTTATTGACCCATTAATGTTTACAAACTTAGCATTTCAGTATGATATTTTAGGCAGTTCGGAGTTTTTATTCCTGTGGAAAAGTCTTGATGATATGCTCAATGTGGCCACCACGAACGTTTTGAACTACTCGCAACCGAATGGTGAAGTTGTTCATAACTCTATCCAGGATTTCTGCATCCACAAGTGTTCAGCAGTCGACAATGCTTTGTCGCAGCTGTTCTAGGGTTCTTGGTGCTGTAGTGATCACACTGTCTTTAAGGAACCCCCCAGAGATAAAAATCACATGGGTTTAGGTCAG
>JAHWFO010028047.1:0-11638 GCA_023313115.1 Rhysida immarginata | reverse complement strand
CATTGGAACTTTCAATACTAATATTTATTTATTTATTTATTTATTTACTTATTTATTTATTTAAATATGGAACACTCTAATAAGAATATTGTTTACATGTGAACAATAAAGTTAAAAGTCTACACCATATTACAAGTATATAAAAATATTACATAAAAAACATATATATATATACTGTAACGTGCTAGTAAACAGAAGTCGTGTTTACCGTCACGTTGAGCTCCAGAGGGAATAAAACAAAACCCGACTTTCCCTTAAGAAAACACAAAAGGCGTAATAATCAGCAAAACCCAAAAAGATAGTAATATTAACTAGGACTAGCCCGTCAGGTAAATAAAGATTAAAAGGAAAGTTAATAATATAGAAATAGCGTTAGCTCCCCAGTTAACTTAAATGAATAAAATGTCAAAGATAAACGCGAACTATAAGTTACGTTAACCCCAGATCACAAGTGCTAATAATTCAATATCCCAAGACAACCTTTCAGTAAAGAAAAACTAGAGAAGTCCAAATAAATATTTTCTTTATTGCTGACAGAAAATAGGTAGATTATGCAGACAGCAGATAACAAGCAAAGGTCGGAAACCGTCTAACGGTAACACTGGAATGGCAACAAAGGTTGAAAGTACATCGGGTCCACTTCTGGTATCGACAAAAATCAGAAATCTGCGGATGAAGCAACTTGTTGATACCATGGAAAGCGAAAAGGAATTCTCGGGGAAGGATCGAGGATCATACAATTAGATGGGTGAGGTGCGAAGCTTGTACTGCAAAAAATAAAGAGAAACTGACAGCAAAAAAAGAAAGCAAAGATTGGAAATAAAAAAAAAAAAAGGTTTTCATAAATTCTTAAGTGATACTAGAAAACAAACAAACGTTATGTGATAATCAAATAAGCAACTCCTCAAAAAAAGGTAGAGATTAAAATTATAATCATCAAACCATTAGACCTCATCCACAAGGAATCCGAAGGACGGGCAACAAAATAACGCTAGATTAAATACGACGGGATAACACTAAGAGGAATAATACGGGAAAGGCAAGACAGACCAAAGGGTAGACACACGACATAAGAGGTGACGACCGGGTAAGACGGGAACAACATGGTCGAGGTCCTGAAAAAACAAAACAATATTAACAAAGTATCATTAAGAAATAAAAGAAAAAAAAGATTAGATACTCTCAATTAAAAGGATTTAAAAATCATGAAGAAAGTAAATTATTAAAAGTTATTAATCAAACAAAGTCCAAAAAAGAAAAGTCGGTTTTCTAAAAACATCTCGGAAATCGGAACATAGATGACAGAAATTCATCTGAATGGGTTAGTTTCCTGTTGAACACCAGCACTTTGCATTATGAAGGTTCCAGTACAACGCTAAGTCGAACGACGAACTAAAGCATCACTCCGGAATCAGCCGTAAGACGGAAGCAGCCAAAGGACAATGGGATCCACATCATATCTTGGACGGGACGAAACATTCCTATGTCCAACAAACTAAAGTCGTTAGGCGACTTGAAGCGTAATCGACGAGCAGCCGAACACTACATCGGCAAAAGAAAACAAAGTAGCAAACAAAAGACGGTCGACATCATGTCGGATAACCACACATAATCAAAAAAAACTCGTAGGCTCCTCAGATGTGGCCTGACGAAATCTTAACCCAAGATTGCATAATAAAAGTTACTAACATCTATTAACTGTATATCCATCTCGATATCTCAGAGATGGGAGAGGAGCTGTTGGAACTGGAGCCGGTGGTATGGCTCCAGAGGGGCACCCTTAGATCATAAAACAGGCAGGGTGCCCAGGCGCACATGCGAATAGGAGTACGGGCAGCCTTCAAGGGCTGCACCGCCTATATAAACGCCTCAAAAGGAGGCCCGTCCGCTCACCGGTGGGTCATCGATGTTGAGGGGAAAGGTGAAGAGATACGAGATGTTGATCGTATCCCCTCCAATGACCTTACAGAGACGCTGAGATGACGAATAGCGTCTCCGAAACGTAGCTGGGCCAAGCCGTGGCCACTCGAGCTGAATGAAAGACCTAAGATGGGAGGCACCTCTCCTCCAGACGGCTGAGGCTGGCGAAGGCACACCAGCAAGTCGTTGCTGACGAGCCAGCCAAAGCTCCCTGTTCATGAAGGCGATGGAAGTGGCCAGGTCCAGCTTATAAGCAACACCGGTAGAGTAGTCCATCAGAAATCGCACTGACTGGATGGAGAAGGCAGTCAGATGAAAATGTCTTGAAAGGCGATCCCAGATGGACTGTGCGAACGGGCACTCGAAAAAGACATGGTCGATGGATTCAGGAGACCCACAAACCAAACAACCAGCAGAGCCGACTACTCCCCACTGATGTAGACGTTGGAGAGTATAGAATCCATGGTGCAGCAGACGCCATTGAAAATTGAAAACAGTCCTCTCGAAGGCGAAGGACTTGATGGCCTTCAAGATGGCTGACCATGGATATTCGGGGTGCCAGCGCACGATGTCAGAAGACGCACCCCGGTCGGCCTGCTGGAAGAACCAAGATAGACGTAGGCTCCCCCAGTCTTGTGGGTCTACCTGACGCAGATCTTGAATAAAGGTCGCTAAGTCTCCCTGGATTCGGTTGTAGAACCCAGGAGATCGTAGGTTGATTGTCACTGGCAGCGAAGTGGGAACTGGAAGCCCATTCACCTTGAAGAAGAAACGCAGGTGCAGGAACAGAAAATTGGCCCAGATGGGAGGGGGAAGAAGGAAGACCCGGATCAAGGCAGCCATTCTGGCCGCAATGAGGTAGTGCCGGATGTTAGGCAGGCCAAGGCCTCCTCTCTCGAAGGGGATATACAGCAGTTCCCGACGAAGGGGATGACGGGCTGCTGCATACACCCAAATACAGTCTGCAATCGCACCGTGCACCTTCTTCAAAATTTGAGGAGATGGCAAGGCGAACAGGCATTTCGATGTCAATAGGGACAAGATGTGGGTCTTGATGAACCTCGCCTTGACAAACATCGAGGTGGAATAACGAAAGTCCTTGCCAAGGCGAGACAAACACTTGTCGATAACTTGCTGCCAGTGACGAGAGTCCATGTCGGGTAGAAAGGAGAAGACGTATCCCAGCACTGTGATTTGCTCACACCACGTTATTGGGAAGGTTTGAAGATAGTCCACTGTCCATTTCCCAATAGCGATGCCTTTAGACTTGACGAGATTGATGGAACTTCCCGTCGAAGTGCTAAAGTGATCGAAAGATTCTTTATAGATGCCCAGGGAATACGAATCAGATGCAAATAATACTACATCTCAGCGTATGCCAGCGTACGGATGTTGATGGAAGCAGCTGGCAAATCGTATCCCCGGACATCTGGGTGGCGATTAAGAAATTGTAATAATGGCTCCAAATAAAAAATGTATAAGATGGGAGAGATGGGACACCCCTGCCTAACGCCTTTGGAGAGTTCGAAGAAAGGCGAGTTGGAGCCATTAATCGCCACGCATGACGTGGCAGAAGCATACAGTGCTGAGATAATCGTAGCAAATTTCCGAAGATGAAGATGGTGAAACACTCGGAAAAGAAACACGTGATTCACCTTCTCAAAGGCCTTTTCCTGGTCAAGACTTAGGACGGCAAGAGTCTGACGACGCACACACGCTTCCTCCATAACACATTTGATGGTGATGATGTTGTCGGACATCCTGCGAGATGGAATGGAGCAGGATTGTCCCGGATCGAAGAACTCGTCGGCGAAGCATTTTAGCCGTTGCTGGAGCACGCCAGTGAAGACCTTATAATCTGTGTTGAGTAGAGTAATAGGCCTCCACTGGGTGACGAGTTCAGGATTCGGTACCTTGGGGAGTAAGATGATTCTCCCCGCGGTAAAGTCCGACGTGATGGAAGAAGGGTCCTTAAGTATGGAGTTGAAAACTTGCACCAGGAAAGGCCCAAGAAGTTTCCAAGTCGCATTGTAGAACGAATACGGGATGCCGTCTAATCCAGGGCTGGACTGATGACGGCCATCCATTGACAGAAACTTCTTGACTTCATCTTCGGAAAAGGGATGGGTAATTGACAGGTCAGCATCCGCAGTGAAAGGTCTAAGTGCCTCGATCCAATTCGTCGTGGCGTCGGATGGAAAGACTGGGTGGCCAAAAAATGATGAAAAATGGGAGTGAAAAGCCGACAAGATGTCAGCGTCGGTTTCCACTGTCCCATTCTCCACCACCAAACGATGGCACCTCTTCTTGTTGGCGCGACGCCTCTCCTCAGCGAACGCAGCTGACGACATATTCCGGACGTCAGACGCCCAGGACAGTTTGGCCCTGAGAGCTGCGCCGGCGGCCTTGCGGATCATTAGAGCATTGATCTCGCTCTTCACCTGGCGGATGTCATCAGCATATGCCCCCTTCGGGATGGAACAGCGGAGGAGGCGCAGGATTTCTTGGAGCATGAGGAGATGGCGCCGATTGCGTCTAGCAGCATCACACCCAATCTTTCTAAAGAAGCGACGGAGCTTAGATTTAAAGGAAAGCCACGAAGCTAACGACGGAGGCAGGTTGTGAAGGTGTCTTTCCACAAACCGAATGAACATTCCCTTGTATTTATCGATGTCAAGCAGAGAAACGTTCAGGAACCAATTGTCCGAAGTAGTACCTGCAGAGGAGGCAGGGAATGGAGGGTTCCAGGACCACTTGATGGCACTGTGGTCTGAAAAAGAGCAAGGAATGACCTCCATGGAACCAGAGGCACCAGCGAAAGTGGCGTCTACTAGGAAAAGGTCCAACCTTGATGACACAGAGGGCCCTTGGTGAAAGGCGGATCCCCTTTGGTTGGAATGGGAAGAAGACGCCCACAGATCGAATAGTGCATTCCGCTGGCACAACTGGTAGACATACCCAGATGAAAAGATGTTGTTCTCATCCGGATGGCAATTGAAGTCCCCAGCAACCACTGCAGGCAAGGACGAGCACAGGTAGAAGTCCAGTTCTTCAAAGAATGTCCGTTTCTCTGCTGATAAACACGGGGCGTACACATTAAGCAATCGGAATTTGAGACCAGATAGCAGGAGGTCCAAAGAAATTACCCTGCACTCACAGTCAAAGACGCAGTTTGACACCACAATGGAGGGGTTGAAGATGATGGTAGCAACCCCCTGACCATCAACCATGTGGCGAAGATGAGTTGATGAAGAACTGCGCAGATGGATATTGACTGCGAAGGCCAGGTAGGTTAGCAAGCTGCTGCGAAGCAGCAAGCTTAACCTCTTGAAGGAGTAGGATATCTGGCCTGTACAGGGCAACGAACGATGACAAAACCGATTGCTTGAAAGACGAACCAAGGGAACGAACGTTTAAGGAAAAGACCTTCACTGTGAATTTAGGCTGACGGGGGCTGACCTGTATCTGAAGGAGTCTTGAGTCTCACGGATGACGGAGGAGGCCCAGATGTCTTCCGTCTAGGGGAGCGAGCACGTCCCGAAGAGGAAGAGGGGCTGCGATGATGACGGTCTACGCAGCTGTCTCGTTCAGATGAAGAGGACATGGGAATCCCGTCCCTCTTGCTACGATGTCGTCGGGCCTTTTTCTTGCGAGGGCTCTTAGGCGTCGCAAGAAGATCCCGCTGAGCAGACGCTGATGGCTTGGTAGTCCCAGCAGAGGATGAAATAATAACAGGCGTGGGCGCACAGGCGATTCGAAGAGGCTGCGATGCCGATGTGAGAGCAGGTGGAGGAAGAGTTGGAAACTACTCCACATCAAACACCGACCCGGAGCACAACGAATCGTCCAAGATGACTTCAGCAGAGTGGCAGTCCTCCAACATTGGGGAAACATCAGGCGAAGGTGCACGAGAGGAAACAGTCTCTTGCACCACACTAGGCCGAGGAGGGGGAGTCGGCATCTCCTTCCCAGGAGTCGTAGGACGTGGCGACGATGGTGGTGTCGTCTTCGAAATCCTTGGTGAAGGAGGAGGCGACGATGGTGGGGTCGCCTTCGACTTCCTCGGTGATGAAGAAGGCATCGATGGTGGGGCCAACTTTGATTTCCCCGATGAAGGAGGAGGTGACGACAACGATGGGGTCGTCTTCGACGTCCTTGGTAGAGGACAAGGCGCTGTTGCTCTGCTCGGCTCAGTTGACTTGGCCGGTGAAGTCATCTTTCCTGGTTGCTGGGACGACATTCCTTGAGGCGATGGCGATGGGGCTGCTGATAGGGCATCTGACCTCTCCTGGCACTGGTGGAACTTGTGCACGGTCTTGTGGCAGAAATCACATTTCCGAAGGAGAGGACAGTCTTTTCGAACATGAGAAGTCTTTTTACAGTGCCAGCAGCACTGCCTCTGGCCCTTGTACGACACGGAGACGGTTATTCCACGCATCACAAGGTTCAAAGGAATGTCTCTATGGAGTTCCATGAAGACTACGATGTCGCCCGTCATCTGAAGAGGAGAATCTGGGTGCAGGGGGTACGAAACTCTATGCACCACCCCATAGTCCGACATGTAGTCTCGGAGATATTTCTCAGCCATCAGTGGCGATGCGCCCCGGATAAGAACTGGAACGTATCCGGGTTCGGCGTAGCTCAGGTGGACGGTGGTTTGTCCAACCTTGATGAAGTCCGCATCGACAATTCGGTCTGCGATATTCTGTTGTCTGCAGAGCATCTTCGATTCTGTCAAAGAAAGCCTCTGCAGAACAGTCACAGCGGGGTGACCCGACGGAAGAACCGGAGGTATACGCGTTTTAGCGTATAGCTCCTTCATGAACATGCCGACGGCGAAGGGGCCGTCGGCAATCATATCAACCATGCGATCCATGGTTGATATCAGGAAAGTTTTAGATTTTTAAGGAGAAAGTAGACCTCCCCCAGGAGACACCAGGGGGAGGCGAACGCACTACACACTTCCTCAAACTATGGATGGGAGAGGCTGTTGGAGCTAAGGCAGATGGTGTTGCCTCAGCAGACGCCTAAAAAAAAAGTTCTTGAATAACTAGGCGTCTAGGCGCACATGCCGTAAGTTTCTAGCAGTCCGATTGAGGACTGCGCAACTTATTCAAACGCCTCAGAAACGAGGCCCGTTTGCTACCGACGAAGTATCAAAAGGCCATCGGAAAAGTGAAGTGGAAGGTCTGGTCTCCTCCGATGACCTCGCATAAACACTTGGATGTTGAGAAGCGTTTCTTAAACGTAGACGGACCTAGCTTTGACCATTCAAGAAGAAGAAAAAATCGGAGTTGAATGGCCACTTTCTTCCATACAGCTGTGAGAGATGGAAGATGACCTAGCGATCGACCTACACGGGCCAGCCAAAGTTCTTTATTAATGAAGGCGATCGCCAGAGCTAGGTCCGGATTCAATACCTCGCCAGTGGAATCGTTAATGAAGAAGCGCACAGACTGATACGAAAAGTGTACCAGCCCGTAATGCTGCCTCAAACGATCCCAGATGGACTTCGCAAACGGGCACTCGTAAAAAATATGGCTGACAGTCTCATCAGCGCTGCAGAACAGACATCCAGCAGACCCGACCACTCTCCACTGATGAAGTCGTGTAAAAGAGTGAAATCCGTGATGCAACAGTCGCCATTGGTAGTTAAATAATGTCCGCTCGAAAGCAAAAGATTTCAGTAGCTTTAGGACTGCTGCCCACGGATAATTAGGGAAGAACTTAAGGATGTCAGTTGTCTCCCCTGGGTCGGACAGCTGGAAGAACCACGCTAGACGTAATGAGCCCCACTCTTGTGGATCCAGACGGCGCAACATGGGCAAAAAAGACACACTATCGGTGGTAAATGTCATATACAGGTTTGGATGACGATGATAAGTAACCACTGGCAACAAGGAAGGCAATGGAAGCCTATTCACCTTGAAGAAAAAACGTAAATGCGAGAAAACAAAATTCGCCCTCATGGGGGGAGGGAAAAGGAATACCCGAATCATTGCAGCCAGTCTGGCAGCAATGAGATATCGTTTGATATCGGGTAAACCTAAGCCACCTCTCTCGAAGGGGGTAAAGATGAATGAGGCTCGCACTGGATGACGTCGCTGAGCAGACATTCCCCACACGCAGCTCACCATCGCACTACGCAGTCTCTGGAGGTCTTTGTAAGAAGGCAAGGTGAATAGGCATTTAGATGTTAACACTGGAAGCACATGTGTCTTTATAAACCTCACCTTGACAAACATTGAAGTTGGAAACCGGAAGTTTCTGTCAAGGCGAGCGATGCACTTCTCAATCACTTGTTGCCAGTGCATAGAGTCCATAGTCGGTAGAAAGGAGAAGACATATCCTAGCACCACGATTCGGTCACACCATGTTATTGGGAAAGTTTTAAGATAGTCCACAGTCCAGTTCCCAATAGCAATTCCTTTAGATTTGACGAGGTTGATGGAACTCCCCGTCGAAGTACTAAAGCGGTCAAAGGTCTCTTTATAGATGCTCAAGGAATATGAATCAGACGCAAAAAGCACTACGTCATCCGCATAAGCCAGTGTCCTGATGTTAATGGATGCGGCTGGCAGATCATATCCTCGAACATCTTGGTGGCGATTCAAAAACTGTAGTAATGGTTCCAGGTAAAAAATGTACAGGAGGGGGGATAAAGGACACCCCTGCCTGACACCTTTTAAGAGTTCGAAGGTGGAAGATGTGAAACCATTAATCGCCACGCATGATGTGGCCGAATCGTAGAGAGCGGATATCACCGTAGCAAAAGCCCGCAGACGAAGATGACGGAATACGTTGAAAAGAAATAAGTGGTTCACTTTGTCAAAAGCCTTCTCTTGGTCAAGGCTTAACACAGCAAGAGTTTGATGGCGTGCACAGGCTTCCTCCATCACGCACCGAATAGTGATTAAATTGTCCGACATCCTGCGAGATGGAATAGAGCAGGATTGTCCGGGGTTGATGAACTCGTCGGCGTAGATTTTAAGTCTTGATTGGAAGACGCCAGTGAAGACCTTATAATCCGTGTTAAGAAGGGTTATAGGCCTCCACTGGGTGACGAGCTCTGGATTCGGCACTTTAGGGAGCAGGATGATTTTCCCCACAGTGAACTCTGCTGTGATGGAGGAAGGATCCTTGATGATAGAATTCAGCACTTGAACCAAGAAAGGGCCAAGAAGTTTCCATGTCGCATTGTAGAAGGAGTACGGAATGCCATCCATACCCGGGCTGGACTGATGACGGCCGTCCGCTGACAGGAACTTCTTGACTTCGTCTTCGGTGAAGGGACGTGTAATGAAGGCATCGGAATCCTCTGAAAAAGGACGTAGTGACTCAATCCAATTGTCCATGGCGTCTGATGGGAAGATTGGGTTACTAAAGGCAGATGAAAAGTGGGAGTGGAAAGCTGATAAGATGTCAGAATCAGCATCCACTTCCCTACCTTCCACTACTAAGCGGTGACATTTCTTGACGTTGGCACGTCGTTTCTCCTCAGCGAATACAGCCGATGACATATTTCTGACGTCAGCAGCCCAGGTGAGTTTGGCTCTGAGCGCTGCGCCAGATGCTTTTCGGATCATCAGAGCGTTGATTTCGCTCTTCACCTGACGAATATCGGCCGCAAACTCCTCCTTATGGGTGGAATTTCGGAGGAGCCGGAGGATTTCTTGGAGCATAAGGAGATGATGACGGCGGCGCCTCGCAGCATCAATCCCAATCTTCCTAAAAAATCGTTTGATTTTGTCCTTGAAAACAAGCCACGAAGCAAGAGTAGGAGACACATTGTGGAGATGCTTTTCCACAAACTGAACAAACATTCCCCAGTATTCCTTGTCGTCGAGCAGAGAAACATTCAAGAACCAGTTTTTATTTGAAGTACTACCTGCGGCGCAAGCTGAAGATGGAGGTTTCCATGACCACATGATGGCACTGTGGTCAGAGAAAGAACAAGGAATCACCTCCATCTGTCCAGGTGAGCCAGCAAAAGCATTATCGATCAAAAATAGGTCTAATCTAGATGACACAAGGGGTCCTTGATGGTAAGTGAACCCCGGATGATTGGTCAGTGACTGGTGTGTCCAAAGATCGAATAATGCATTTTGCTGACATAAATGATGCACATATCCAGACGAAAAGATGTTATCATCGTCTGGGTGGCAGTTGAAGTCGCCAGCAATCACCACAGGCACAGCACAACACAAATAAAAGTTCAGATCGTCGAAAAAAGTCTGTTTCTCTGCTCTTCTACACGGCGCATATACGTTAAGCAATCGGAAAGACACACCTGATGATAAAATGTCTAACGAAATTACTCTGCACTCGCAGTCATAAATACAGTTCGACACAATGGAAGGGTTAAGGATGATCGTAACAACCCCTTGTCCAACAGGTGACGATGAGTTTATGAAGAACTGCGCATTAGGAAATTGACTGCGAAGGCCAGGTAGATTATAACAGTTCTGCGTGGAAGCTAATTTAACTTCCTGCAGAAGAAGGATATCTGGCCTGTACAGAGCAATAAAAGTTAATAGAACCGATTGCTTAAAATGGGAACCCAGGGAACGTATGTTCAGCGAGATGACTTTCATTCAGAGGATTTAGATGGAAGAGGCTGACCTAACTTCGATGGAGGCTGGTCCGTCTTCGATGACGAATGTGGCTCAGCAATCCTTCGAAGCGGTGAGCGCATCCGATGAGAGGAACTATGGCGGCTACCCACACTGGCGTCCCTCTCGGACGATGATGATGCCTTCTTGTCCCTTCTGCTACGATGGCGGGTCTTCTTTTTACGGGGAGACTTGCTCTCCGTACGCCCTTCCGGCTGCGTCGATGTGGAGATCGCCGTTGGAACCGAAGATAACACAGGGAACGCTGCAGGAAGACGGGTGATTCCCACTGGCTGCGACGCTGGTAGAGACGGAGGGGGGAGAGCTGGAAATTCCTCCTCCAAAGGCGTCGAAACATCACCCAATGGGGCATCGATGTCTTCCTCTGCAGAGACCACTTCATCCATCACGATGTCGCTTGATGGCTGAAGCAAGGATGTCTCCTCAGCAACCTCTGAAGACGGAGGGAATGATGATGGCGCCTGCTCGTCTTCAGTTGGTAGAGGAGGCAAAGATGGCTTCGGTGAAGCGGCCCGCGACGTACGAGGAGAAGGTACGGGTCGGGCCGATCGTTGTGGCTCTGCATGTTGCTCAACTGATGTCATCTTCGGTGACGGACGAGGCGTTGACGTCCCCGCTGCGGTACTGCCGTCCATCTTCTCCGGGCAACGATGGTTCCTGCCCACCAAGCGAGAACATTTGGCACACTTTTTCAGGAGAGGGCAATCTCTCCTGACATGAGAAGATTTTTTGCAGTACCAACAGCACTGCCTCATCCCCTTATAGTACACGAAGACACGTTCTCCGTGTAAAATAAGGGAATCTGGAATGTCCTTGTCCAGCCTCATATCGAAATATATGTCGCCGTTCTGGAGCCGGGGAGTATCTGCGTGCTCAGGGCGGTAGATACCGAGCACTTCCCCAAACTCTGACATAAAATTTCGAATATAAGCCGTGGACAACAACGGCGAAATTCCCCTGACGTAGACTGTGAGGTGGCCAGTGTCCGCGTGATAGAAGCTGACGGTGGTGTTGCCAACTTTCACGCACTCCACATCGACGATGCGATCTGCAATAGCGCTTGATTTGCAGAGCATTCTCAACTC